>JAOTOM010001421.1:0-68086 GCA_034440615.1 Ashinkailepas kermadecensis | reverse complement strand
TTTTACAATCATAGGGGCCCGCTCAAAAGTAAGTGCATGTTTTCCGCAGACTTTTTAAAAACATGAGGGGGGCCCGCTTGCGAGGGGGCCCGCTCTCCAGCCCTGCCCCCCCCGAACTGAAATCCTGGTTGTGCCACTGTCTTTAGGCACAATAAAATCCTACTCACCCCCATCGACGTTCAAGTCAAATTTTTTTTAATATCAAGAGGCCCACCCACAACACACTTTCTTTTACACTGACGGCTCCCGTACCAGCAATGGTACGGGCGCCGTCTGGTGCGGTGGGTCCGACACTGGTCAAACCAAATTAACACTTCATCATTCGGTATACACAGCAGAATTAGTCGCCATACTCACTTGCATCCAACACATCATTGCACTACACATCATTGCCCCAACTACAATCTGCACTGACTCACGATCCTCCGTTGACGCCCTCGCGGCCATCTACAACACCAGACACCCCACACCCCACGCCATCCGACACCTCTACAATGACGACCATGCACACTTTCAGCTCACCCTCCTCTGGATCCCCGGACATAGGGGTATCCCGGGAACGATCGAGCGGATGGTCTGGCCAAGGCAGCGATCGACTTCCCCCCAAAAGAGGGAGTTCCGGTGACCCCGGGATCTCTTATCCCTAACGAATAATTTATTTATGAAATATATCCAGGCCTACTGGTCACACAACACCACACCTTCACGCTATCAACTCCACTCTCCAACTGGCCCTCCTCCAACCAGCACTCCCGTTTCAACGAGGTGGTGCTCGCCAGACTTCGCCTGGGACACACCAGATTGACACACAATTATATTTTTTATCGACCACGCCGCCCTCCTCTTTGGAACACATGTCGAGTCCGCATTACTGTCGCCCATATTTTACTTACCTGTCCAACATATGCTCCTCATCGTTGCGCTATTATCCAGTATTTCACCAACATCCATACACAAATTTCGCTTCGAGCTCTTCTCGGGAATGAGCACCCGGCACTCCTTGAGCTACTTTTCCGATTTTTACATGACACCAAACTTTCCGAACTGATCTGATTTGTCTGTCACACGTTACATGGTTCAAGCTGATTTGATGTGAAGTTAAAAGCTATATGACACGCGTTACACTCCTCGTTAGCTATATGACTTCGTTAGACACGTCTTCCTCTCCGACGTCGTAAAACACATACATATAGGTCATTTCACACTAGGTATGCAGGGACCGATCCAATTTGGCCAGAACGGAGGTTTTCCTCATAGATTGCGCTTGGTTTTTTTACCTACAGGTTTTCCAAGCAGCTTCGTTTTCCCCCATCTCAGGGTTTTCCAAGCTTAAACTTAAACATACACCTACACATACAAGGTCGGGCCTGACGCCCACGACTCGCTCTGGGCGCCGGGCCTCCGCTTCGTGCCAGGTCGCAGGTGGGCAGTGGAGCCTGTTCGTAGGCTACGAAGCTGCCCACCCTCAAAATGTCCTTCTGATTGTTATGCACGTATTTATGTCTGTACATGAACCGGTATGCCATGTATGTATCGGCCCTTTACGCCACGTTCTTTGTTTGCTGGCGTCTCCTCTTTCCTCTCTTGCTTAATTGATATAGCCGGACCAACGTAACCCTTTCCTTAACGTAACAATCTCTAGCGGATGGCACTCTGCCTCTGCTAAATATTTTTGAAAAAAAAAAAAAAATCAAGAACGGCCTGGAAGCAGAAATTTCTACGTCTGCTGATTATCACTCGGAGATTTTGTGACCACTGATAGCCTGTGAAGCCCGTTGATTGGGTAGATCGACTTCTAGTCTTTTTGGTGATTCTCTTGCATATATATTTTCACTTTATGCATGATTAAGTCGAATTTTGCGCCGATAATGCTCCGGTAGCTGAGGCTGGGGGGACACGAAAGAAATTGAGGGGGACAAATCGTCAGTTTTCAGAAATTGGGGGGGTACAGGTCCCCCAGCACCCCAGTGGTTACACCCATGCCTGTCCCACTACGAGTACAATCGCATTCCCGCACAACCAAAATTGTCTACGAATACCGCCACGTCGTGCATGACCTCGGCATGTTACGCTCCGCAGCGAACTCTAACTCGCGCTCTTCTTCACAGGTGACAGCACTGGGCGTCGATAACGTTCGCTACAGTTTGGACAGCCCGCGCCTGTTTCGCATTGACCAGAGCGGCAACATCTTCAGCAACGCCGTCGGCCGACGTCTGGTGGCTGGCGGCGGCCTCAATTTCACGGTGTTCGCTGTTAACCCAGGTGCGTAAGATCGTTGATGGATTATTTTGGTCTAGGGGCGCGCCGACTACAGGGTCATTTGATGCCCAAGGTGCGTAAGATCACCATTCGCAATAAAGCAGTGTTCCTCCTGGTTCGTGAAATCTGTTCCATCACTTGAGCGATGTTCTACTTGATCGGAGGTGATGTGGTCGTCAGTTTTGAGACTACGGAATTGGTGCTCAAGTCCACAACAGATGCTTGAACTGCTAAGTCATAATTTTGCGAAAGCCTGTGTGACGTCTGCTGCGCCAGGGCTGAGAGATTCTATCTAGAGGAGGTCCCGCTGGTGAAATACCTGTAGAGCTACGCCGACTCCCACAAGCGAGCGGGACACTCCGATGAAAGCACTGTTATCCACAAGTCACAACAGGTGTTCTACGCTGTCGTGGTGCGCACGACGGATGGTTTCCCTCACATGGGTGGAGGCTTATGTAAACTATTGGGAAGTCCACAATGCTAAATTTGCTGCATGCATGATGATGAATCACTTTGATGCTAAATTTAAACAGCACTGGATGGGCTGAGCCTCCAAAATTCACACTCAGATCGGGATTGATATAATAGCGAGACAACGAACAAGAGCCAGAGACACCAAATTTCGCTGAAGTTATTCCAACTTCAGTCTTTGAATCATCTTTGCATATAATAAATTGAACTTGAAATTGAAGACATCTTTATCTTTGAAGACCATACTTCCAAGAAATCGCGGACCATCTTACAACATAATCATTCTATCCGATGCAAGATTCAGTTAATGCAACCTGCCCAGCATGCCAATCAGTGGCTGGCTGCATATTTTTCCCGTTATCCGCAAAATATGAGGGGTCAGTTCCCATTCCTCCAGTGCACGTGCTAGCTTCGGTCCTACTTTGAAAGGTAGTTATAGTCGACAGACACCGTTTGGTCAGTCCTTATGGTTCCAATTATTAGCTTCAACCGAGCAAAGACACTGTCCTCGTT
The DNA here is from genome assembly GCA_034440615.1 of Ashinkailepas kermadecensis. NCBI lineage: Eukaryota > Metazoa > Arthropoda > Thecostraca > Neolepadidae > Ashinkailepas > Ashinkailepas kermadecensis. Next base: position 64,843 of record JAOTOM010001421.1, on the reverse strand, counting down.
AATTTTGGCTGTAACCCAATCTCTATGGGTGGGCTACAGGCTTGGGCTACATGGGCCTCTGATTTTGAGTATATATATATATATATTAAAGAGCAAATTCGGATGCTTTTTGCCTGCCGACGAATACGATTATTCGCCTTCAAAATACGACGAATATTCGGCTATTCGATCATCCTATGCTCGTTGGCGATTAATTCGATTAATCTAATTGCATGAAATCAGCATCCGAATACAGAACGAAACCAAAGAAATTACTTCACGATAACTACCAAACATGAAAACTTTAGTTTTGGAAATACTTTGTGTCCAAACTTTTCTCTGCATAAAAATATGTGTGCTTTTGTCTGAACTTTTAAAATGCATTTATATAAATTTGTGCGTTTTATTTATGGGTATAAATTGTATTCCCCGTGCGGGGTTGATAGTAATTTGCGTTTATATATTATTTTGTGATCGTGCTCCAACACAGCACGATCACGTTTTAGCAGTCGCGTTTTAACGTTGATACTTTTTTTACATTTTGACTAATTCACCCAGGCATATTTCGGTGTAATCATCACAACGCTTCTCCTTGTCGGTAAGAGCGATCACTGTGCATTCAATACCAACACCAAGTTCGAATAACCAGCACTGTTATTTCACTGTAATTGACACTACACTGTACAGTGTGCTGGAGTTTGTAGATATTTTAAATTTTGAGAGGAAGGGGGGTTTCCCATGCTTTTGAACCTCTTTGATGGAAGAAGAAACAAACTTTTTTTTAAAAATTAATAGACGTCCCAATTTTCATTTGAAAATCTGAATTTCTCATTTTAGTCAAGGAAACAAAATTGCGCTCTGAGCTGGCGCGAAATAAAAATACTCGAAACACAGAAAATAGGTTAGGTTAGGAAGGGAAACATAAAACAGTAGGTATTTGAATTTTGGCATTTTATTAGAACATACATACAGATTAAGTAGGTAGACCTCACCAAAATTGACCTCACCAATGAAGTCGATACAAATCATCAAAAGGGATGCAAATAGCCTCTGCCTCATGGTAAAGGGACTATTGTTCATTTATAAAGGTCTGCGATCAGAATACATTGGCAGTTAAATAAAACAGTAATTATTTGGGGCTATTTATATCCCTCAGTGACACACTATACGACCAAACCGGCAGTGGGTTAGACACAACCTACAACATGTTTTGTTTCAGGAACATTTGCACGTTCACGTGGTCTTCTGAAAGTTGGAGTCGCCTCTTGTTGAGCAACCAGCCGAGGCTGGAGTACACTCGTTCCGACTGGGTGGAAGTGGCGGGCACACACAAGTACTTCCTTGCGAGACGTGCCAAGTTTGGATACTTTAGCTTGCGTTCTCTCCACCAGGAAAGAACGTCTTCCTCGTCTCTGGAAATCTCAGACTCAGCTCGATAATTTCGAACCTCCCGATCAATCTCTTCCATATCATTATCATCTTCGTCTTCGGACGATGATTCTGACCACTCCAGTCCCATCTTCCTTTTCTTGATCACGGGTTCACTCGTGGCAGGCTTTTCCGGGGAGGAATGTTTGGCCTTGTGGAGATCCTTGGCCTCCCTTGCTTCCTGAGCCAATTCCTTGTACACCGAGTCCCGCTTGGACTTGTCTGAGATGACCTTCATCTTGAGAAACCTCGGATCAAGAGCGGTAGCCTTCATCAGGAACGGAATGTTAACATTTTTCTGGGTTCTTTCTTTGAAGTCCTTCATAATTATGTCCTTCATGTTGGAGATGTACACTGCGTCCTCCTCGCTGGCCTCCAGCTGTTTCTCAATCGACTTCATGACTGGCATGGCGACTGAGGCTGTTACAAATTTGTTTCCTCCCAGGGTCGTAGAGTACATGTCAAACGTGGTCAAAAATGAGTTAAGCTGCTGTATTTTCTTCATGTCAACTCGCGTGAGTTGAAAGTCCTTAAGCGTCTCTTTGGTCTTGAAATTGTACTTCTGGAGAGCCATGTTGATGGCCTTAGTGTTCATGAAGCCCTCCAGCTCATCCCCGAGAAACATTGAGGTAGAGGTGTCCTTCTCGACCTTCTCGTCGTCCAAGATCGACGAGGTAGACGCTCGGGTACTCCCCCATCTGTTGACGACATCCTGAACGAGGGTTTTTTCTTTATCCCCAGATGTTTCTGAGCCTCCTCCAAACCATATTTGACGACGTATGACTGTTGTGCTTGGCAATAATCTTCCTCTGCTTTAGGACGATGTTATTGACCGCCTTCTCTTTGGTGAGCCCCTCCGTCAGGCTGGAGTGGAGGATATGTTGGAAACAGCCATTCCTCTCATTATCTTTGAACGCGGCGCGCATCTTGTTCTCGTTGTCAGTGGTAGTCAGGACGACTTTGTCCTTCACACCAAATTCTTCGGTGATCTTTTCCGTATTCTTTCGATAGTTGACGGCGGTATGTGACTCCTTTACCTCTTTCACGCCCAGCGTGAAATATTTCATCTGGAAGTCATCGGTGATCCCGTGCACCCCGGTCTCCTGGAAACTGCGTGCGTTGCTTGAGCTTCCACCATCAGTAGTAGTGGCCACGAACTCCAACTGCTTCAGTTCCTCCTTGACCCGAGCCGACTCCTTGGCGTACATGTCGTCTATGTATTTTGTGAAGGTTATCTTACAGGGCACGTCATACTCCGGACAAGCCAGAGCCATCACACTGATGAAACCGTCGTCACCGACGATGGCGGCTGGCCTGGTGTCTTTAACACACCACTTGGCTATCGCTGAGGTCATGGACTTCCACTTATCGGAATTTTTATTCCATTTGACCACCTTTTTTTATTTTGGGAAGAAGAAGCTCTTTATTGAGTTCTTGTCGCCTGCCGGATTCTTCTTCGATTCGTAATCCTGTTTATGGTGATTAGTCATGTGACTTGTCAGACTCGTTGTGCTATGATGATATGCCATGCCTGCCTTTTGGGCCGGACAAAGCTTACAGAACACACGTGTCGGGTCTGGCATTTTGGAGTCTTTATGTCCCTTGAAATAAAAAAAAGTCCCAAATGACGCTTCTTGGCGCTTTCTTAAGCACTTTCTCAGCAGAGTACGTCATCTCCTCTTCCTTTACTGATTCATCCTCACTGCTTCCTTCAGACATGCTTCCGGCTGGACTAGGATCAGAATCACCAGCTTACCTATGTATGTATCTTAAAGTTTGGATTTTGAGGCCAATTGTGAGTGTTTTTTATACAACTTACATACGATCGATGGATTTATGTGATCATAGGGATGTAGAATATTTTTCACCTAAATCGGCTGTTTTGGTAAAAATTACGTGGGTAGATTACTCTTTTACAAAATAAATATAAAACGTATTTTCGGAAAAAATCTAGCATGTGTAGAACGACTTTTCAGATGTCTTTTTTTAAATCAATTGTGTCTTACATTAGTTAATTCATTGTTTGCGATCCCCGTGTTAAATCCTTAAGTATGGTCGAGTTTGACTAATTGGTGGAAATTGGTATCTGGGTGGAAACTGGAAAACTGCTAGATGATTGCTAACAAGGAATGTCATCCACGTAAGAAGCCAAAACCGAATCTTTTAACATGTAAACATAGGTACATCATATTTTGTCAAAGTAAAGCCCCTCAAAATATTTTTTTCGGCGTTTTTCATCACAAATATTGGCGGTTTTGATGTCATAAATCACACCATATTTTGACAAAAATGATATAAATCCCTCGACCCTAAGCTTATTAGTTGTCACCAGGGGAGGATCCAGGATTTCATCGACGGGGGGGGGTCTACTCCTCAGGGGGCAAGGTAAATTGGTCAGGGGAAAGGTAAAATTGGTCAGGGGAAAGGTAAAATTCGTCAGATGCAAGGGCAAAATGCGGTTGACTAGCGGGAGGGAATGGGACATGAATTTTGCGGGGGGGGGGGGGACCTCGGCTTACGAGAGGGCAAGCCCTGGCTTCAGGGGGGGGGGGCTATAGCCCCGTATCCCCTTCTGGATCCGCCCGTGAACCCTCACAATATGCCAAAAATCCGCTGCAAGATTATAACGGCCTCACAGAGCACAAAGCACAAAACACACACCACTCAATACGCTGAAATTTGAAAACTGAACGGACCGGCAGTTCACAACAGACGGGTATTGATTTGATTTTCGGCCGGCAGGCACGTGCGCTGCAATGCGGCTGGTACCATCAGGCCGGGGGATAAACATTTGCGTTTATCTTTGTATTGAGTTCGTTGAGCCCAAAACACAGAAATTCTAGTTCTACATCAAGAATTCACTGACCGTGACCTTGAGCCACGGGAAGAAGTAAACGCTGGCGAATATTCGGAATAATCGTATTTATCGATTAAAAGATTTTTCTGCCGACGAATTCGAATATTCGTATTCGTCTAATTAATGGATTATCCGACTATTCGATGGACTCTTTAATATATATATATATATATATATATATATATATATATATATATATATATATATATATATATATATATATATATATGTATGCATATATATATGTATATGTATATATATGCATATGTATATATATATATGATATGTGTATATATGTATATATATATATATATATATATATATATATATATATATATATATATAGATAAAGTGCTTAGGTTAAGTGATCAGTATGAGGCATCTCTTTACGCTGACGCCATTTTGCCAAATACAACGATTATGAGGAACTTTAGAATATATTTACTACTTCCCGGCCAAGAATATCCCAATGGCTACAATAAAGCGTCTTGCTTTAAATTAATTGACAGCGGTACATCCGTTTTGTCGTAACCATTCAACGGATATGGTATCCAGGTTGAAATAAATGGAAGTTAATATATTGGTGAGAATTTAGTGAAGTACCTTGGTACATTCGTAGGTGAACATATTAATTATCACCCCATATCAAGTGTTTCCAGCATAGTAAGTCGGCCCTCGAAAACGACACTGGGCACCAGAAAGATTGGCCAGGCCCTCAAAATCACGCTGGGTCCCAAAAGGTCGGGTCGGGGCCCCTGATAATCGCGCTGGGCCCCCAAAAAGTTGGACCGGGCCCGAGAAAATCACGCTAGGGGCACAAAAAAGTCGTGCCGCTGTCCTTGAAAATCACGATGGGTGCCGCAGAAAGACGGGCTGGGCCCATGAAAATCACGCTGGGGGCTCCAAAAGTTCGCACCTGAGCCCAGAAAATCAAGCTGGGGGTTGAAAAAAGTCGTGCCGGGTTTCTTGAAAATCACAATGGGAACTTCAAAAGGTTGGGCCACTGAAAATCACGCTGAGCCTGAAGGTACCGAAAAGTCGCGCCCGGGCCCATGCAAATCACGTTAGGGGCTCGACAGGTCGCACCGGGGCCCCAAAAGTATCATCGGGAACACCAATAAATGAAGCCGGGGCAACAACAAAAAAAACAGTCTGGACATGGAAAATCATTCTGGGGTAGCAGCAATTGTTCCAAAAGAAACCAAAACCTGTTGGACATAAAGACATAAAAGATCAGTGCAACTATGAGCCACAAGGGCCCTTCTTGGTTGCACTCTGTACACTGAACCAGTTGTCCATCAAATGTGTTGATCAACTCTCCCTGGAATACAGAAAAACAAGCCCCCTATTCTTATAATGATTGTCTATGCTGTTCTTAAAGATGTTCAGTGTGTTGCTACTGACAATGGTTTCTGGCAGCTGGTTCCAGTGTTCTGCTACCCTGTTGGTGAAGAAGGACTGTCTTAACCTTGTCCTGCTGTGATTAACTTTAATTTTGAATTGATGACCTCTAATTGCATCATTTCTGTTAAATTCAAACAGTTCCCTGAGATAACCCTGTTCCTGACCATGAACAAATTTAAAGACCTCGATGGGATCTCCTCTCAGCCTTCTATATCTAAGTGAAAACATATTCAATTTCTTCAATCTTTCCTCATATGCCAGGTTGCCATACCATTCACCATTTTTGTTGCCCTCTTTTGTACTCTCTCTAAAAGCCAACAATCTTTTTCATAACTAGGGGACCAAGCTTGGACACAATATTCCAGATGTGGCCTGACATATGCACAATAAAGCTTCCTGATGACTTCCTCACTTTTGTATGATACATTCCTATTTATTGCCCCAAGCATTCTTAGTGCCTTCTTCCTGGCTTCTTTGGTCTGTTCTGATGCCCCCAATTTTGTGTTAAAAATAACACCTAAGTCCTTCTCCTGCTGAGTCACAGATAGTACTTGGCCACCCATCAAGTATGGAGCCTTGATATGCTGCCTACCTACATGCATGATTTTGCACTTATCAAAATAAAATTTCATTTGCCATTTTACGGACCACTTCACAAGCTCGTCTAAGTCTTTCTGCAGCAAGACCTGCTCATTGTGCCCTGTTATTGCCCTAAAGACCTTCAAATCATCTGCAAATTTCAAAACCTTACTGCTTAGGCCACTTTCAATGTTATTTACAAACATAATGAACAATAGTGGTCCCAGTACTGACCCTTGGGGGACTCCACTAAGAACATTTTGCCATGATGATTTTGTACCATTTAGCATCACTCTCTGCTGTCTATCTGAAAGCCACAACCCTATCCATTTTAGGATGTTACCCACAATACCATGGGCCTGAAGCTGCATCATTAACCGTTTATGAGGTACCTTGTCAAAGGCCTTGCTAAAGTCAAGATATGCTACATCAACCTGATTTCCCTTATCAAATTGTTCTGTAGCAAAATTAAAAAGTCCAAGAGATTTGTGAGACACCATCGCCCTTTTCTAAACCCATGTTGAGTATCTTGAATCACTCTGTTTCCTTCCAGAAAACTAATTATTTTATCCTTGATAATTGATTCAAGTACCTTGCAGACTAGTGATGTGAGGCTTACTGGCCTATAGTTTTCAACTTTCCCTCTTTCTCCTTTCTTGAAAATAGGAACCACATTTGCCCTTTTCCAATCGGTTGGAATTTCATTTTGTGAAACTGATCTACAAAATATTATACTGAGTGGAATTGCCAATTCTTTTTCAGCTTCCCGCAATACCCTAGCATAGATTCCATCGGGTCCTGCTGTCTTGTTTGGCTTTATTTTCCTGACATAATTCAAAACAACATCACTGTCAATGAAATCAACATCATGTAACTGATCACCTGTTGCTGGGCTGTGGTTCACAGTTGGCAGATTTGTCACATCCTCCAATGTAAACACTGATTTAAACTGCTTGCTCAATTCCTCAACCATCTCACTATCCTCACTCAAAATAATCCCATTTACTTCCAGTGGACCAATTGTGCTTGAAACTTTACTTAGCTTGTAGAAACTAAAGAACTTTTTACTGTCCCCATTACAGTTCCTAGCCAAATCCAATTCTTTTGCTCGCTTTGCTGCTCTGGTTTTCTGTTTCACAGCGTCTCTAGCTTTTTGATACAACCTTAGATTTACTATATTTGAAGCTTCCTTAAATACTCTAAATGCATCTTTCTTAGCCTTAATTGCTTTTGTCAAATCTGGTGTAAGCCATGCTGGCTTTCCTACTCTTCTTTTGTGCCTTTGCTTTTGGGGGACATGTCTAATCTGAATTTCCCTCAAGTAAGATTTGAACTTTTCCCACATTTCACAGGCATTGAAATCGGAGAATTCTTTTTCCCATTTTATGGCACTTAAAGCTGCTCTCATGCAGTCAAAGTCTGCCCTGTTAAAATTTGGAACCTTTGCCAAATTATCCTTGATTGTCCCTGCTACATGTGCCTTGAATCTCACTATGTTATGGTCACCTCCTCCCAGAGTTTCTCCTACAGTCAAGTCTTGAACTAAATCACTTAAATCCGAGAAGACAAGGTCCAAGAATGAGCCCAGCCTAGTTGGTTCTGTTACAAACTGGTGTAAGAACAGGTCCTCTTCAAGGCATTTCCTAAACAGTTTACATGCTGGGGAGCCAACACCAACATTTTCATATCCTTTTAGACTAAAGTCACCAAGAATAAGGCATTTCCTCTGAAAGTTTCTACTGATTTCCTCACAAATCACCTTATCAAGCTCCAGTTGCTGAGAATGTGGCAAGGTTTCTGATCGGTACAAAGCTCCTATTCTCAGTTTATTGCTGTTGCCTTTTCCCACAGAAACATCAAGCCAAATGGACTCCACAGACACATTTTTTACCCCATCTGCTACTTTTTGAGAACTGAATAAGCTATTCACATAGAGCATTACACCACCCCCTTTCACTGCTGGACCCCTATTGCATGAAAACATATTGTATCCCTGGATCTCATTGTCCTGCAAGTTATCCCCAAAATACCCCTCACTGACCCATGCCTCAGTAATGCAATAGGGTATGCCTCAGTTATGCCTCAGTTATGTTAGTTGTGTGTTAGTTAGTATGTTAGTTGTTAGTTATGTATGTTGGGGTGTTAGTTGGGGTAAATCAGTATGTTAGTTATTCCTCAGCAGGGCATGCCTCAGTAATGCAAATAACAGAGCAGAGCGAAATAACCGACAAAGCTTAGGTCTATGCTAATTCCTAACTATGCAGCACTTACAAGGTAATCACTGTGCAGAAAGTTGACTGGTTTTAAAGAAAGAAGAAATCACTCGCTGAATAACTGCCCAAAATGAAATAAATAGCTGAAAACACTAGACAAAGACACACTAGACACACTAGACAAAGACAGACAGAATGGGCAAAATGGCGCTGGGCAGCGTCTCTTGGTGTAAATATTATAATCTGCTTGCTAAAAAAGAAACTTATGAGCTAAGACTATGCAAATATATGCACAGAAGTAATTGCTAAATACCTATCCACAGTTAAGCCTAGGATACTGTCCGGTTCTGCAACAACTTATCTCGAAAGCAGGAGCTCCACACCGACGTGTTTCCACCTTGACACCTGGCGGCGAATGGGAAATCGGCACGTATGGACCCCCAAATACGTGCCGAGGCCACTAAAACTCGCGATAGGCATCCCAACAAATGAAGACAGGGTCCAAAAATCGCACTTAGACCAGAAAACATCGCGCCGCTGCCCTTGGAAATCACTAGGGGCCCAAAAAGTCGCGCCGGGGTCCCACAAGTCGGAGCTGGCTCCCCAAAATCAATTCCTACCCGGAATGTTACTCTGCGGCCACAAAAATTGCATCAAAGACCCCAAAAACGCGTCGGGCCCCGGAAAGGAAGCACGTTGGTGCACCGAAAAAAATGCACTGGGATCCCGAAGAATCGTACCGAGGACCAAAAATATCGAAAATTTAGAACAGGTCTTGAAAGAAAGTTCTCCTATGGGCCTTTTTACTCTGAAGGTTGCCATCGGCTGAAAAAAAAGAACTCGTTGGGCAACGGCAGTGGTATACCAAAGAAGCAGATACCCCCTCCCCTCCATCCTGAAGAGGTAGGCTTCCAAGAACCCAAGAATCGCGAAAAAAAAGATTGTGGGGCCGCATAGATTCCCGTCGGAACCCCCAGAATTAAAGGTTATAAATAAATACAACCGGCACAAAAAACTTGCACTGGGGCCAAAAATTTGCGCCGGGAATGCCAAAATCTCGCCGTGGCCCGGATACGTACAACGCGACCCGCGAACTAGCGCAAGCCCCCAAATATCGCGCTAGGGACCCAAAAATTTATGTCGGTATTCCAATAAATTCTGGTCGAGGCATGACAAAAAAAAATATATCGGGGCTCCCAAAACTTGGCGTCGATGGCCACAAATAAGCACAGCGTGGCCCAAAAATCGCAGAGAAACCCGACAAGGGTCAACCCGGAGCCATCCAAAATATAGAGAGATTCCGAAAAATAAATGGCCGAGCCAGGAAAATCGCTCCTTAGCCAAAAGATATCATCGGATGCCTTAACAAATCGCATACGGCACCAAAAAAGTACCGGAGTTCGAACAATCGCGACGGGACACCAAAACATGTAGCCGGGGGGCCAGAAAAATAAGTCCGTGGCTCGGACTTTAAGTAATTCAGAAAAAGTCACCAAAAATTGCGTCGAGCCCAGAAAACTAGCGTCGGATCCCACCCCTGGAACCACGCGCCTGGAACCACGCGCCTGGAACCACGCGCCTGGAACCACGCGCCAGGGCCCGCAAAGTCGCGACGGAACCCCGAGAAGTTATACCGGAGCCCCCAATATCGTGCTGGGGTCTCACAAATGTGAGCGAGGAATCCCAAATGAACACAGCGTGACCCTAAGAGCACAACTGGAGGACGAAACTGCACTGGGCCCTCCAAAGGGTACCGAGTCTGGCAAAAAGCGACAGGGCCTTAACACTCGCACGTCCGGCGGTCCGCGCCAACTTCGCATGTCCGGGGGGGCAGATGTCTGCCCCCCTAAGATTTCCAGAACTATGCTAGCTAGCGACAAACGGAAAACGGTGTTGGATAGCTGGTGATAAACTCTATCGAAAGTATTTCGGTCATTTTCTCGCTCAGGTCAATATTTAGGTCACTGGGTCATCATATGTCAAATTCAACCAGATCGGGTGGGACCCTCAGATATTGGCACATATCTCAGGACCTGTAACAGATAGAAACAAACTGCAAATGCTATTCGACAGCCCTTGAAATGTGCTATCGACATACGCTGTGTAATTTAATGTCAGGTCAACAGATGGGTCACCGAAACTATGACCTCAGGTCAAGGTCATGGGGTAGAGTAGGGAGGTCATGTAATATATCAATCGACACGTCTTGGCGATACAAGCACAATGATGGTAATTTCAGCCTTCTAGCTCAATGCAGTGCGATATAATGCGCAGAAATGTGCTAGTGATTCCAGGTGACCTCAGCTGACCTTGGTAAGGTCACTGAGCAAAAATGTCAGTGGTGACATTGAGAATAGCTTTGAACCACACGCCATAACCGTTGGAGGTCATTCCGAGAGCAAATATGTAACCAGGAAACATTTGTATATTTTACCATAGGCCTATAATGGGGAAGCCATGGCCGCGACCTGACCTCAGGTCAATGCTACAAAAAACCGTGATATACATATTATAGTCCTTGATAAGATCATGACGTGATGTAAGTTTGAAATCAATCGCCAAATTATTGTGGGAGTGATGCCACTTAGAACTCCGAGGGATGTTGGGTCACTTCGCATGACCTGGTGACCTGACTTGAGATGACCCAGGGTCAAAAATTTCTGAGGATATGCGGAAAAGACCAATGAGCAGCCATGCGAGGTTTGGCCTTGCTAACCCGATTACAGGGTGGCAGATATCTTCCCCCCCCCCCCCCGGACGTGCGCGGGTTAAAAGATGCGTTGCAGCCCTAAATAAACACACCGGGAGCTAAAAACAAAACGCAACGGAACCCCCAAAGCACACCGGAGCCTTGGGACCGCATGGGGGCCTCAAAAACAGGCTGGGCCCTACAAAATCGGCATGGTCCTAGAAAAGGAACAAAAAGACCGGGCACTAAATAAACACTTCGGGATCCGGGAAAACGCGCCGATACCTAACAAAAAGAGGATATCGTCGGTGCACAAAAACACAACAAACTATCAAAAAGAGCAGGGGTCGCATGTGCCGGGTCCCTAACAAAAATTGGCTGGAGCCCTAAAGCACATCCGTAGACAAAGAAAAACGGAAAGGTCCAAGAAAGAACTCCTAACTCAGGTCAGTTGCCAACGTGGGAGCGTATTTAACGAAAGAGATGAGGTGCATCAAAGCCCAGCGGTTATCCGGATTTCTTAGCCACCAGAAAACGTTGGAAGAAGAGAATTGATTATCCAATTGAATTCAGGATGGGTTCTTGTGGCTCTCAAGTCTGTACACGTATATGGCTTTATTAGGTGCCGTGTGCTGTCACATGTCAGTTTTTTTGTGTGCTGAATTGTTGATCCCCAAAATAAGCGATTACATTCCGTTTCAGCCGGGTGCCACATGATATACATAGTTGTAGCATTTCGTTTCAAGTGGCGGATATTCTAGGGTGCACAATGTGTACTACAGAGATGATTGAGGTGACTGATCATCTATGTGTTGGAGTTAGGCCCTGAGGACAAACACCATACAATGTATGTATTACATTGTATGTATTACGTTTTTCTTTGCCCCAGTCTGTCAGCCCGCCAATCTTGGTCTGTCACACACTGGATCAAAGAATTTTCAACCAGCGATCTTTCCTGTTTCTCATCCTTTCCAGCATCAATCATGAAACTTCTTTTGCCATGGGGCAGCAAGTAAGCTACGTTCTTGCCTATTCTTTCTCCTCACCAACATAGGTGAACATTTACAAGGTGGACATCTTGGTGACGTAAAGTACTAATTAATGGGAACTAGGGCACACCACATATGCATTAGTGAGGCTATAATGAGCTGTCACTCCCCCACACACACGCACATAGTGGAAGCTGAAGGCATTATATTTGAACAGTAATAGGTACTAATGGTTTCCCTTGCACCAGGAAGATAAACCTATTATTGAATCCACCAGTCGTAAAGAGTTCCATGTTCAGCGAGAAGTGTGAATTCCAAAGTACTTATGCTGCGATGATAGTTCTTTTCAGTACCACATGTTGCTGTTAGCCATAGGTGCGCCCAGGGTGCCTGCCTCCTCCCCTTAGGGGCCCCTTTGGCCTGCCCCATGAAAGTTGTGCGTTCACTGTTCAAATTATTGGGTTCTCTATAAAAAAATGCTCAACCATGGTACTTTGCTAAATTTCTGGGTGCGCCCCTGCTGTTGACCCTGGCCCACCCACTTTTTGAGACGTTCGTACGCCTATGCCCTTTATCCACCCTGGTTGTTATTGCATCGAAATGTGTCCCCGTAAAACAGGAAAGCGTGGGAACGGTATGTCCATATTTGCTACAATAAAACCATCATCCAATATTTTCTGTTCTGCTACAAGAGGGCAACGTTTAACGTACTTACAGTATTGCTCTATGGCGATCGGGTAATGGGGTCCAGCACATACGACATAAAGCTAGATGTTCATAGCTAGGACTAAGGAGTGCAAATTGCTAATTTTGGCGGAACTTTTTGTCCACAAAATTTTTACGGAACTTTTAACAATGGTAAATCTGGAAACCAGACATTGAAAATGAAGCGGCTGAATTTTTATATTGGGGGGGAGGGGGCTTAGGCGAGGCTACCCCTCTACCCTGTCCACACTTTTCGAGTCCTTGGTTTGTCCCCCCCCCCCACCCCATTTGGAAATCGTGGCTACTCCCATGGGATTGAGTGCATGCTGTGATATGCTCAACACAGATGTGATGTGAGAAAAACAAATCACCTGGGAATTTGGGCGGAGGAGGGTGGTTGCTTGGATATTGTGTTTTTCTTCCTGTGTAATTGTGTACCACATCTTTTACCTCAGTCTTACACTGTTAATTTTGTTTCCGTGTTTGCAATATGAACCAAGCATCTGCAGGAACTGGTTGAAAAGCATGACAAAATCACACTAGATTAAAGCAGGTTTTGCGGATGGATCGTTTTTATCCTCTTGCTTTTTGATAGGTCCCAACCGCAAGCATAATTTTGGCACACTTTCCCTGGGCGCAAAACTTACTCTTTGACATGTTGCTTACGATATTGGTGTTGATTGGCACCAATGCATGTCAATTATAATAACTCGGTAGCTATTTTTGGGGGACAGGTGTAAGCTTTCTAAGAATCACACCGAAAGACTGTAGGGAAGCATCCGAAATTAATTAGTCCATTCGATGACTACCGCATTCCCGCGGATCATAACATGGGATCAGCCAATATCAGCCAATCAGCCAAAACTGATCAACTTTTGAAAAGACGTTGCCGTTATGCCGTCCCACAGCAGTTACCTTGGCCATCATTGAAAGTTTCCTGGTTGAAGTTTTCCTCCGCTGACGACTGGCTCAGTGCAGGCGGCTGTGTCCGGTCATCCTGTGCAGGCGGCTGTGTCCGGTCATCCTGTTCAGGCGGCTGTGTCCGGTCATCCTGTTCAGGCGGCTGTGTCCGGTCATCCTGTTCAGGCGGCTGTGTCCGGTCATCCTGTTCAGGCGGCTGTGTCCGGTCATCCTGTTCAGGCGGCTGTGTCCGGTCATCCTGTGCAGGCGGCTGTGTCCGGTCATCCTGTTCAGGCGGCTGTGTCCGGTCATCCTGTTCAGGCGGCTGTGTCCGGTCATCCTGTGCAGGCGGCTGTGTCCGGTCATCCTGTTCAGGCGGCTGTGTCCGGTCATCCTGTTCAGGCGGCTGTGTCCGGTCATCCTGTTCAGGCGGCTGTGTCCGGTCATCCTGTTCAGGCGGCTGTGTCCGGTCATCCTGTTCAGGCGGCTGTGTCCGGTCATCCTGTTCAGGCGGCTGTGTCCGGTCATCCTGTGCAGGCGGCTGTGTCCGGTCATCCTGTTCAGGCGGCTGTGTCCGGTCATCCTGTTCAGGCGGCTGTGTCCGGTCATCCTGTGCAGGCGGCTGTGTCCGGTCATCCTGTGCAGACTACCGTCATCCGGTGGATACTGCACTGTCACTGAGGTGCAGACTGTCACCTCGTATATGTTGTTATTGTATGTGCGATATCATCCTACAGCAGTAGCGGCAGCAGGGCACTTGCACGTGCTGACGCTTGACAGCGCCAGACGTCTCTCTGTACTTGCTAATATTCCCATGACATGCCTGTGCTATGGCCGCTCTGTGCTGACATGTCACGTTCACTTCTGTCTGCTAGCCATGATTTGACCCACAGCTTGAGCCCACTGTCGCGTAGCTGTTCCATTTGATCTCGCACGATGGCTTCCGTGGGCAATGGACGCGGTATAACCATTGCAGTTGCCTTGCGTCCTGAAGACCAGATAGCTAACCGGATATAAATGATACCTACCTATTGCTAAATAACCTGTGTCCACATGTCACCTGCTGTTGACATGGTGGTGACCTGAAGTTGACCCTTGATCATTCGTGGCATGGTCACGAACTTTGACTGGCTCGGCGTGTGAATAAGTACAAGGCATGTAACCCGAGACGTGACCTGTAACCCGACCTTTGAATTACGAGACATGGCTGAATTAAGCCGGACACGTCTGACATCAGTGGCGCAGCCAGGATTTTCCTAAGGGGGCCACAGAAAATATACTATGCAACAGAGAAGGGCTTCGGCGCACGAAGCACGCCGAAAATTTAGGGTTTTGTCTGGTGAAAATGTCAAGATTTCTTGTTTGATCTAATGTTTTTTCCTTGCTAAGGTCGGGAGAGAGGGGGGGAGGAGCGAACCCTCGGCCCCCTTGGTTGCGCCTCCGTCTGGCATCACGCAGCCAACCTAACTGACGTGATGACCTTCACCGCCTGGCAGAGATGCGTAACCTGACCTGACGTGTAGTCTTTGCTGCAGACCACTCTCACCGTACGGCATCCGCCACTGTGCTTGTGTCGGGCAACCAGCGACCTCAGTTCTCCGACCTGACATACGCCGCCAGCGTGTACGAGAACGCCGCAAGCGGTAAGTGCAACACTGGTGAAAAGCAATACCAGTGTTTTACATGCTAATGTATGCAGGCAGAGGACCGGATGGTGTTTTTGGCCACCTCTCGAGGTCCACGGACAGCTGCCGGGAGAGAGAAATGGCTGCAGGCAGGACCAGGGTGGTGTTTTGGCCACCTCTCGAGGTCCACCGACAGCTGCCGGGAGAGAAAAATGGCTGCAGGCAGGGCCACGGTGGTGTTTGTGGCCACCTTTCGAGGTCCACCGACAGCTGCCGAGGGAGAGAATTTGGTGCACACTTCATACGGTCCCATGTTAAAAGTTGAAATTTTTGGTGTGGAGGTGGGTAGGGCAAAGCGAACATTGAGGGATACTTGCTCCCTCGAAGGTGTATATAATAACACCCATGCGCTGAAGGGTTAATATTGTTGATAACGTGATACTGCTGTAAAATTTGTCATGCGGATCGATATGGGCGAGGCTTTTGCCCCCTCATATCTGTGTGACCAATGGACCGATTCCGTTGATGTAAATTGCAATCGAATGCTCAGTGAGTTTCATTATGTGCAAGTTATTTTGTTGACCTGGTGGTCGCGGATAATTTCGCCAGGCTGCTCCAGCGCATGTCGACCTCGGGAACCCAAATTAATGCAGCTTATGATGCAATTGTTAAAAGTGTGTATTCCCGCTGAAAACCAAAGTATACTAGTTCGTACTATCTCCTATGTGCTGGCATTAATCTGGATTGCATCTAAGCCTGGTAGCAGAATAAGTAATGCATCATTCGCACCGATGTGACAATATAGTGCATCTTTCGTTTCGAGAACCCTTGAATATTAATAGATGTAATGCTAATTAAGGACGTTTTTACCGAATACGTCCAGTTTAAGCCAATTTCTTCCGGCGGGCGGGGGATGGATGGGTGGCTGAATCCGCGCTCCGATCCACCTCCGATACTTTAGCATAACCCTAATAGTAGGGGTCGGGGTATGGAGTCAGCTTTTGCAATTGTGCTCGTGCATGGCGTATTCCTTGTTTTTTTCGCTCTCATTTGATCATACCTCGCACAAAAAATCGAAAAATAATTGATGAATTCGAATTTCATCAGCACCACCAAATTAAACTAATTAGCTTAATTAGCTGTAATAAAATTGCTATATCTCCCAAACAAAGCCAGATATGGCCAATTTGAAGTTACCTACCTAAATCGACTATAAGGATCTCAAAAAAAATATTTTCAGTTGAGTAATTACCCAATTTCTCGACCAATCAGATTTGAACACGATATATCTCCCAAACAGAGCCAGATATGGCCAATTTGAAGTTAACTACCCCTACTAAATGGACTATATAAGGATCTCAAAAACAATATTTTCAGTTTACGCAATTTATTACAAACATTTTCAAAATACACAATTTCTCGACCAATCTCATCTCAATTCACTCTCTAGTGTCACATTTTCCAGGCAGTGGCGGTGAAAACGTTGGCGATAGACTCGCAGTTTGTCGCGGTTAACCGAATTGCTCGAGGATCGGCGTACGACCACTCCCCCTCAACTGAGCACTGGACGAGCTGCCCTGCTCGGGCGACTTGGACGTCCTCAACGACCGGGTGCCGCCACAGTTTGTCGGACTTCTTGTACACCCGTTCGAGGTGCTCGACGACAATGTTCCCATCCTCGCGGACCTCCTTCGGGTAGCACAGGAACCAAGCGACGCAGTCTGCCGCCATCTCCCACATCACGACCGACAACACCATCAGCTCAGGCGCGGGCGTGCCGGTCGCAGCGTCAGCGCGGTCGCCGTCTCCGGCTGCCGTAGCCTTCCCCGGCGGACGCAGCGTCGTGGCCAGCTCAGCATTCGTCGGCAAGTTCGCGATCGACGTGGCGTCGCTCGCCTCGTGTGTGTCGTCGCTCAGCAGCACGCACAAGTTCTCGAACCGCTCGGCGTGCGATACTCGCACGAGCTTGAACAGCTCCGGTCGCGCCGCGACGTCTGCCGAGTGGGCGAATTGGCGGTCGTGGCGACTGCGCTATGTCAGCGGCCTCCGTCTGAGTCTCACGCGAAACTTCGTCGCGCGCGAAACCCGATCGGAGCAGTCGGTGCTCGTCGCGAGTGTCGGTGGCAGCGTCTGCGAACGCCATCGTGTCCTTGTTGACCACCGGAGGCGTGGTATACTCGTCGTCGACCTTGTCCGTGACGCACGCCGCCCGATGCGGCAGCTGCTGGTTGGCGAAGATGCGCTCGTCATGCGCGAAGTTCTTCGGGTCGACATCAGTGCGGAAGGCATTGAAGAGGATGTTGTGGCTGCGCCGCCACTCGCGCACGCGCGCTCTGCGACTGACACTGTCGTCCTTACGCTGCGTGTCCGCGTTGAAGTGGACGACGAGTTCCCTCCGCAACCTGTCCGCGATGACTTTGTGCGTCGTGACGAACTCGATCCCAAAGGCCGAACACCACAGCTCGTGGAGGGCGAGCACGAAGCCGCGGACCGTCGCGCGCCGAACGCCCGTCTCGTTCTCCTGCTTAGGGGAGCCGCCAGGCGCGTGGCGATGCACGGCCTCCACACATTCCGAAACCAATGGCAGCTTAGAGCCGAGCACGAAGGCGATAGTCGATGAAGAAGCGGCAGACATTACCTGAAAATATATCCGCTATTATATATCCGATATATATCCGCTATATATCCGCTATATATATCCGTTTCATCCGCTATTTTTGAGAGATTTCAAAATTAAGCACACTTTTTAAGACCAAATTTGGGGTCTGCGTTTTCAATAAACCGAAAATTAGCTCTCTAGCACCAAAACTGAGAAGATCTGAATTTTGGCCAAATTCATGGGGGAGCTTATATATGGGTAAAACGGAAAAATGTCGGTACTGATGGGTTTGGAGAAAAAAATTCCCTATTTTTTTCACGGAATTTGATCATATTACATAAAAAAAGGTGGAATGACCAATATCCGGAACAAAAAATGTTTACCCCTACCTCTACTAATAGGATTTGCATATAAATATACGGCTTTAAAGTAGCTCTTCCTCGCTACGCACACCAACTTTGAGACAGTTTCCGTGCCAAGGCACTCAGAACAAAATAAATGACGTAAACTATCGAATATCGATGGATATTCACGGATTTTCATGGATCACAGGGGGAAACTCGATTAGCAGTTTTTCAAATACTACTGCACTATATAATAATACTGTACTACCACTAGTTCATCCAGAGGAGAGCAATCGGCATGTGTGACCTCCGATCGGAGGATAGCGCTCCTACCATCCGCAGGAAGGCTTCCCTTCGGAGAAGCCCAGCTACGCATTTTTCTTCTTAAAAAAAAGAAATTTAGTCTACATTCTTGCTGTGTATCTTTATGGACCAGGATTATATTGCTAAGCAGAGCTTATTGCGTGCACCTGTCCCAACCACCGGATCCATGAATTCCAGTTCAACGGTATAATTCTGACCGAGAGTTTAACGTGCCGCCAATGCGCCGACACGGCCACCCCGGTAGCTCACCCCCGGCCTTAACGGGCCAGCTGCCACCTGACCATCCCAGCCTAAATGCAGGCGCGTGAAGCGACTCGAACCTTGTCTTGCCAGGACAGGGGAGACCTGAGCAGGCCAGCGCTCTAAGCAACTGAGGCTTGATGGCAATCGAAGTGTATAGTTAAAGGCTTAAGGTTAAACTGGTAGGTTCGAATGCGTCTTGTCACAAGCGTATCCAGGGGACATTCAGGCTATGCTCCACCACCCACCCTACAGCCTGAATTTGGGAGGTCAGACTTTGGGCTTTTTCTCACCGAAAGATTTTATTAGAAAGCTATTGCTGTTATATTAAGACCTATGCTGTATATATATATACATATATATATATATATATAAATATATATATATATATATATATATATATACATACATATACATATATATAGATATATATATATATATATATATATATATATATATATATATATATATATATATATATATATATATATATATATATGTATATATATATATATATATATATATATATATATATAAATATATATCTATATGTATATATATCCCTATATATATATATATATATATGTATGTATATATATATATATATATGCATATATATAAATATATATATATATATATATATATATATATATGTATATATATATATATATGCATATATATATATATATATCTATATATATGTATATATATATACATATATGTATATATATATATATATATAAATATGTATATAAATATATATAAATATATATATATATATATATATATATATATATATATATATATATATATATATATATATATATATATATATATATATATATGCATGTTTCATTGAATAAAACAGCATACTTCGTGTTAATGTGCCTCTTTGAAAGGCTCTCAAATCGCCTGATGATGGTCCGTTCTTGTGAAGAAGCTGTATGTAAAATTGTGCCTATATTCTCACATTCACGTAACGTCTCGTTAGGACATCTAACATCTTCAGACATACTGATAAGACACAATATAAGAACATAATACATTCGCAAGCGTTTCGATTTCCATATGATTTGCGCATCAGCAATGGACATTTTATCTTGTTTTTCTCTAACACACACGTATATCTCGTATGCGGATCTTATATCTCATATCTAGATCTCATATCTACTTCTTAAATAGCAATGCTTTCAACGGTAATATACTAAATGGTCATGCTATACACTTTCTCAATTATATACACATATACACGGATGAACAAATGTAGATGCACACTATCACTCGAGTTTCCAAGAGCACAGACAGTACATAGCCAGTAGCAGTCTCCTATGCCCTTGGGGGAGTGGTTGTCCATCATAAAGAGATAGCGTGCCCCTCATGTCCAGCTGCCGGTTAATTACAGGATCCTTTTCACGAATGAAAACTGCCTCCAAGATTTTAGGTTTTTCTATCCCGTGACACTGGGTAACCGGCAGCTGGACATGAGGGGCACGCTATCTCTTTATGATGGACAACCACTCCCCCCAAGGGCATAGGAGACTGCTACTGGCTATGTACTGTCTGTGCTCTTGGAAACTCGAGTGATAGCGTGCATCTACATTTGTTCATCCGTGTTGATATGTATATAGTTGAGAAAGTGTATAGCATGACCATTTAGGATATTACCGTTGAAAGAATTGCTATCTAAGAAGTACCCGCATATTAGATCTACGTGTGTGTTGGAGAAAAGCAAGATATAACGTCCATTGTTGACGCGCAAATCATATAGAGATCGAAGCGCTTGCGAATGTATTATGCTCTTACATTGTGTCTTTTCCGTATGTCTGAAGATGTTAGAAGTCCCAACGAACGTTACGTGAATGCGAGAATATCGGCACAATTTTACATGCAGCTTCTTCACAAGAACGGACCACCATCAGGCGATTTGAGAACCTTTCAAAGAGGCACATTAACACGAAGTATGCTGGGTTTTTTTATTCAATGAAACATGCATTAAAGATAATCTGCTCCCAACATTTACTAATATATATATATATGCATATAATATGCATATATATATATATATATATATATATATATATATATATATATATATATATATATATATATATAGTTAAGACCTACATTACCGAAATCCGAGGAGTAAAGATCACTTTTTTGTTTCCTCATCCCGACTTACCACTCCCCCCCAACTGGCCGGCTGGATCCGTAAATGAGCCTCGCCACCGAAAGTTCCTGCGGTTATCACTCCTCCGAGAAAAGTGTGCCCCTTGAGGGCCGGTCCAAGTGCACCCACTTAAAAGTCAGTGGCTCCTACCCGGTGAGATAGTGTTCACAAGGTAAGTCCCTCACACCCCGGACAGAAATGTTTGGACACAGCAGTACGTACCCAGTTTATGTGTAGCACCACGGGCGTTGATTTCTGAAAATTATTGTGTGGCACAATGCATGAAGAAATGGGCGAGCCCATATGGATTGGGGGCAAACTCCATAAGGTCTCATGTCAAACGTTGAAATAATTTGGGGTCAAAGCTAATATCGAGGGGGTACTTGCCCCCTCAAAAGCATACACAACGACACCACTGCGTATCACTAAAATGCTTTGTGGACCAGGAGTTCCGCACATCATTCCAACGTACCGATGGAAGGGGGCGTGCGGTGTGGCGAAATGTGACGGTTTGTGTGAAATGTTCCTTGGTCAATAATTAGCTTTGTAACATTGGAATGTCATTTTGGTGCATACCTTTCTATCTGCCAAGGGCGGAACTTTTCCAAAATGATTGGGAGGAAGGAGAGGCAAATGGGTTTATCATGCTATTCTGCCCAGTCGACGCCCATAGACCCATGCTAAATTTCAGCAACGTTTGAGGGAGGGGAAGTGCACTCCCCAAATGGAATGAGAAGTCCCACCACTTCTATTTGCTACCGTTAATTGAACTGACATGTTTATTGCAAGGTGTTATCATCATCATCAAGGTGAGGATGCACAGTGTGTGTGTGTGTGCAGATGGAATGCAGTTTGTGAACGTCAGCTATTTCGGCTATGTTGCTCCAATAACTAATATGTCAGAAATACCCCGCGAGATAAAACAAAATGTGTAGAAAAGCTGTGGTAGTGGGTGAGAGTAAAACACAGAACCAGTCAAGACAAGTGAAAGCAATGGAAATGGTGCGTGGTAGATGAGTAACAAGTCAATCAGTCTAACCCATGCCCAGTGTTGGATTTTCACTTCTCGTTCTTGGATTCAGAGTGTATAATCCTTGAGTTCATGCAATTACGGAGTGCATAATACCTGGTAACCATGGGGTGAATACAAATTACTGAGACAAAGAAATAAAGTCTTGTTTTTCCATTCAAGAAGCATACATTACAGGTGTTTCATCCCACACAGCCTAAGTATGCCGCCTGATGCTGGATCACATGCAAATAGTATTCACTGAAAATACAAACTTCACATAGCAGTCATATGTGTTGTGGTGCTGGAAAAGTGTTAAATATACTGTCATTGGCAAGAAGTGATGCATTTAATTGTGATTGATTTTCCATGCGAGTTTGAATATATTTCAACTTCAGGTATGTAGGTATATTACTATGATGAAATATATTATTCAAGCTTAGGGTATCCACAAGACACGTCTTACAGAGTTTACCTCCATGAAGCAAACAAATTGGTTAGGCTTGGTTATGTTATGATAAGTTGGGCTCTACTCTTAAGTTGGACAAGTTTTCATATCCAATGCTTTTTTTTCTATTTCAAGAATTTGTTTTTCAACAATGAACCAGGCAAGGTTAGGTTATGTCAGGTTATGTTCTTTAATTTGCATTTTTTTAAAGAAAAATACTGGTTGAAATTTTTCCTTTTTCAAGAGAATTGTTCTTTTTGCATTGAAGGTTAGGCTAGGTTAGGGTAGATTATGCCACATTTTTTATTTCCCAAATTAATTTTATACTATATTACCCAACTCCAAGCCCATTTATTGGTGTTGTTTTGCCTGCCAACTGGAAAGTATGTATTTACAGTGGAAGTGAGTGGTCACACCATGTAAACCACATTTTTAAACATGGCATTGGAAAAAGGAATTTCAATAACCCAAAATTACCCTAAACTGCAAATTTACAAATAGAAACAAAGTGATGATGAACAAGAATTATGCCTTTCACATCAGGAACCACAAAACCTCAATATCCCTTATGGAAAATGATTGGTCCTGAACCCTGTGCTGATGAAGAATGCCCATGGCATGGTTGGATTTAAAAAAATAATGTATCAGGACTGCAAAAAAATGTTTCCAATAGGAAATTTGAATCCATTCATTCCATGCACCACCATAGGCATTATGCTCAATTTGGAAATCATTATGTCGCATTGGCAACAACAAAAGTGTACAAATTTACACCTGTGCTTAGCATGCTCCAACTGTTACCCATCGAAAGCCAGCATTAATAGCAATTAGCCATATTCGCCGCAATAGCAGCGGCAGGAAAAAAAACAGAATTCCTACAAGGGGTATGCCAGATAATAGGAGTCACAGAAGATAATAAAGCAGCACCCACCAGATACTATTCCCACAACACCTACTCTTTTCCCCGAGGCGCACACCTGAGGAGAACGAAAACAGAAAAATAACCATGGTTTCCTCCCCGGCTTCGTACCTTGGCTGTTGCCTTGGCTGACTCGATAGGCCTTGGGCTGGCCCAAGGCCGGCTGGCCTTAACCTTCATCAGGGCTGGCAGCGACTTGTGTTACATTGTCACAAAAATAATGCGATCGAGACAAGCTGCTCTTTTACCTTTGTCAACACAGATTTCATCCCATTGGCTGACTTCAAACCATTAAGCCAATCAGCAGCCTCCGTACAGTCAGCCGGAGTTGACGAAAGACCAGTAAGCGGCTGTTAACCACCCCTCATTTAGCAGCGTATAAGAACATGACGGCTAAATTTCCATTTTCCCGAATTGGGAGAAATTAGTTGTCGGAGTGGCATAAACACTATTATTGCCACCAGTTTGTGGTGTGTTTGAACAATGTAGGTCATGAAATGGAAGGACACTGAAATTCCTGGTTATATGGTGGTCCATTTGACTGTAAAATGTAACCAGATTTGAAGAACGTTTTGGTACCATTTAGGTCATTTTCGTGCGTAAAATCCATCGGATATCTTTTTTGTTGTATTGCTCTGGACTGGTCCAGCATGCAAAACGACCAGTTTTGTTCATGTCAAGTTATGTAGAACATCTCAATCTTCAAGGAAACAGAAAGGAATGCATTATTTATGGCCTTTCTTGGCCGTAGTTTAAAAAGCTCCGACCGGAGTGGGAGCTGGAGAGCCGCGAATCCATCGAATCCAAGAAGCGCCGTTCTGGTCTGGCCAGTCTGGGAATGGTGGTTTCCCTTCATTAGGCCAGCCGAGAATAGAGGTTTCTTTCACTTGGCGAGGAATTTTTCTTGTATGCACCGAGTTGCCCACTGGATGGAAAGAGACGAAAGAGGCTCGTTGTAGGCATCGCCAACCTTGGTGTGAACGACCAACGTATGTATTATCAATATCTTCGCCATTGAAATTATTGGCTGGGATAAGCCTCGTGAGTTGTATGATGGGATATAGTCCGATAATTCAGGGACCAGGTAGTGAGACTACTAGTTGATCTCGTGTAGTATCGGCCGACTTAAGAACTGAGGCCCAATTGAGGTTTCTTGAAATTTAATTATTCTTGTTGGTGTGAACTTCAGTATCAAAGCAGAAATATAGCTACCTAGCTAGAATGATGTATGCATAACCAGCTTAATGTTGAGAAGTATGGGTAGCCATATAAACATTGTGATTCCTTATATTTTGCAGTGGTGCACATCTGTATCCCTCTGTTGGTGCCCATGCATGCAGTGGCACAACCTAGGACAGGGTTGTTTTATATCCTGGGGGAGGGGGGGGGGGGAGGAGGACAAGTGGACCCTCAATGTTTGCTTTGCTTCTCAAATAACTTCAACTTTTAACATGGGACTCTATGGAGTGTGCCCCCAATCTATTTCACCCTGCCCATTGCGTTTCATGTATTTCCCCCTCCCCAATAATTTTCATAAATGAACATCCATAACCTGGAAAGAGTATTTGCATAAGTGTGTTCTTAATGTGTTGGATTTGGATGGAAGAACCTTCAGCTTGCTTTGTATTGTTTTGGAAATAAAGCTTTCATTTTGGTAAGACAATATATTTTCAGGAATAAGAGATTGGTCCCCTTCAGTGCACGGATACAGTAACTCACAAGCATTGTTGTGCTCCAACTAAATGTTTCAGGAAATTGTGAAGTGCACCCCACCTCATACCCCAATAAACTCCATTATTTTTTTTTTTGTCCCTGCAGCTTCCTGAACATTCCTATGCCATGACAAATCATAATATATGTCCACAAATATTTTCGGGATGTCATTGCTTTTGTGATTTGCAAGTTGTGTAGGGACTTCTCTAGTTCTCTAGTTCTGTCTAGCCTTGCATTCTTCTGAACACTACTGATTCCAGCAGTTTCACAAATGAACAATGTACACATGAAGGAATGGCTGTTTATTAATTCACATGTTTCAGACAATTGCATACCACCTGCACCATTTCATGGAACAAATACATTGGTATTAATGTTGTATGCAGATTGCAGAGTGATCTTTAAGCATCTGCTGTCATCTGTTGCACATGCTAGCAAGCTGGCACTCGTCTAGTCTTGCTTGCATCTAATTTTCTGTTCCACTTCTGCATCCTCTTGGAATGTTGCTGCAGCTCTCATGGTCACCTGAAATAACAAATGTGCATTATCCTCAACGATGTTGCCAAGTTGCTGTGGCAAGGACATAACATGGCTAGACTAGATGAAGAGCACCAAAACTAGAAGGGTTTTTCATTGTCAGCCATTTATTACCATATGTTATAGGCCCTTGGAGCATGCTGCATCCTCCGCTTCATCACAATCCAATAATACTATTGGATTACGACAACTGGGTGAGATTGCTGTTTAAGCAAGGCTCTTCACAATATATCATGTAATGTAAGGAGTGGATTTTTTTTGGGAGTGTATAATTCTTTGTATGACAAAAGTTCCAAAAAAGGACCATATTTCCAACACTGCCCATGCCCGTTATGTCGTAAAAAACATGAAGGCATGGTTCACGGTGCTACACCGGCATGGGGTTTTCCTTCTTATTTTTTCCCCTTTTTTTTGGGGGGGGAGGGGGAGCTAACCTAGCCTACGCCCACCCTGCGAACCACCGGTGGAACATACACAACATGTATCTTGATTAAGCTGCATGACCACTCCAGTCGATGCACCCCTAAACCCCAGCACATTGATGGAGCTTACAAGACGTAGAACATCCGAGATATCCACGTTTGAGGTCTTGCCCAATATACCGGCAATACCAGATATCTGAAATTATTTCTGTTGGATTGAATTAAGGCTTGTACATGACATAAGTGCGTGTTTAACCGTCACTACGGCCCCACAAGCTGTGCAACGGTCTAAATCTTTCCCTGTAAAGAAATGACTATGCGTTTCATATATATGGCCGATGTGCAATCTACACAGTGCCATATCTTCCCTTTTACTTTTCCGAGCCGCAGACTTCCAGTATCCCACACGTGGTTTGGGTTGTTTTAAAATACAGGGTTTCTCCAGAGACCACTGGTGCTGCCATTTGTCCCCGATTGACGAGTCCAGCATGGTGAACAAATGTGTCGCCGGTATCTTGATATTGGCTGGAACAGCGAATTTTGATGCTGTCTTGACGGGATAGGTCGAGATAGGTCTGCCTGTCCATTTCCATGAACTCCGACACGACTTGGTACCTACATAAAAGTTACCCGGAATTGCTCTTGTACATACAAGTGAGGGCAGTCTATTTCAAATACGTGATGTTAAATTACGAATTAAGATGAATGGAGTGGATCGGTGAGATCGGCGAGTTCGCAGAATCTGAAACGATTAATACCTTTGGATAACGGTGTCGACAGATAAAACACAGTGTCTTTCATATTGCGAATAGTTCTGCGGTAAACACAGAACACTCAGCAAGCAAAACATACGTTTTCTGCATCTCGCCACGCGCAAAGGCGCAGCCTATACCAGGCTGCGTCTTTGACCCATCGGTTTAGGAAACAGGACAGTCGGAGTATTCAGAAATATTGCGCATAGCTAGACAATGAAATTCAGCAGGAGTGGTTATAGATTTCCTATGAGTCATCAGTGAAAGGTCGACATCGACAGGCGGACCCCGCCAAAGCTCGACTACAGGCAATTCAGCATGTGCCACCAGATGTACTGGAAGCTACATGTCCATCACCCACTGAGACACACGCACACAAACAGGTCTCGTTGAGAACCGGCAGCCAGGCAGGAAATCCCCTCCAGATGTGTGTTGAATGTTGTACTGTGCGATGGGTGGTGGGGGAATTGTGAATTACGAAGTGCGTAGTTCAGTCAAAACTCTTTTCTACGAATATCTAGTGGGGGTTGGTTTGCTTCGACTAAGAGCCATGCTCTGTGGGGAGTGCGCAAAGACCCTATGCAAATCCGAATACAAGCATGGTGGACAGCGTTCGTGGTCTCTTTCACGGAGGAGAGTGCACTATCATAAACTATGCACGAGCAATCTGCACGCGAGCTATGTATGTGAATGACCAATAATCTAGTGGTTCCAGTCAGAGTATATTAAAGAACGGGTACACCCAAGTTTAGTATATTCTCAGATCTAGTATATACTCTGCCTTGGTGACGTCACAGCTAGAATATGCGATATTCTACTAGAATGTGGTGGACATCTGGCAGATTATAGAATCCTATAGTAGAATATTCCAAATCTAGCAGATTCCTGGCAATTTCATTTAACAGCAGATTCCTTTTCTGTCGAGGCTCGGCGCACGACTGGCCTTGAGGGCCAGCCGGTCGTCATGGCAACGATTCTAGGCCCCGCTCTCCGGGAGTTGGCCGGCCGGTTTTGTGTAGTGTCCTCGTTTGCCGGCAAGGAAACATACTTTTTCGAGGCGATGCAAGTAAAAACGATCCGGATTCGTATGTAGAATTCTTCAGGCATTCGCATGATGTCAAATTTGCCTACATACAATAAAAATTGCGTGCGTACAGCCGTGGCAAATATTGGCCGTCTTGACATGCACGCAAGGTGCTGCCGAGTATCGCCTTTGCTACGTCACAGGCCCGGAACAACTTGACCGCCCCCCGGTTCCAGTAGCACACTCTCTCAGTAGCAGCTAATGAATTGTGCATCATTGTCTTCCCTGCTCCATTAATCCCATGAAAACGTCAGTGATTTTGTGTGGCAGATTGGCACTCCTGACTGACTAGTACTCGAACTTGACACATTGTGATTTGGACATTACAGGCACTAAAGAGCAGCTTGATCTTGATGGGGATAGCCTTTCTTGACTTGCTCCAGCAAATTATTTCTTGCCAAAGTAATAGATGCATTGTCCGTCTTCCAACATGGTTTGATAAGCCAACCCTGCATTCGATCTACATTATGGTCAGGTCTGATGCTGAGGAATGGAACAAAATTAAGGAGTGCAGCAAACCATAAGCCACCATATCAAGATGAGGAAACTGACAGGTTGATACAGGAAGAGACACGTTGGAATGTATGGCAGGACGGTTCAAAGTCTGGATAGGTTTATTCCCAATGAACATGTCGGAATGAACAAGGTTAGATGCCCTTTCTGCCTGATAAGGGATGTATAACAAGTGCTGATATGAAAAAGCAACTATTTACTAATAATAATAATACGTTTCGTTCAAACTTAACTCTGAGGATAGCCTGAAGGCATCAGGATAGCTAGAAACAAAGATGTGTGGTAGGGCATCTCGAAGTGTCTATCTCCTCGTGGCATTTCATGCGCACCAGTGTCTATTACATGGCCACTCTCCAGGCGCGTGACGGTGGTTTTGTATAATTTTGTAGGGTTAGTTTGGAAAATCATGTACCTATCCCATGGCTTAGTACCTATTGTTTTCTTCAAGAATAATAATTATAATGCAGTGTGCATGCAGCTTATTGCTGATTTTATTATATCATCGTGTCATAAAATGGCATATATATTTGGCTCACGTGTGGCTCTTGTTTGTTCAGGTTGGGACTGGGGTGCGCCACATCAGTATTGAATATATGACATTTCAGTGGTAGCAATGCGATTGTTGTTGACTCGACTAGATTGCACGCAAGTTTGACACTGACTGGAAATTGAGAGGATGGGATGAACCCAGTTCAAGCTCCATACGCTTGTGCTTGCCATTGATGGTATCTACGTGCAAGTATCGGCATGACAATGCAATTGTTGATTAGTGGCTTTGCATATGTTTTTTAAAGATCATTCGGTCCACAATGTATCAACGTCAGCCAATCTCAACATTGCATTATGCAAGGTTGTGGTTGATAAGTGGAAGGCAATATGACTGTTTTGTTTTTCCACAAGTTTTCTTCTTCTTTTTGTGTTGCAACAGATGGACAGTCAATCTACTATCCAATCAACATTTGTTTCTTTTCAGTACAAGCATGTTTGGCATCACCATGTTTTCTAAGTAGCGTGATGTGTTCCAATGTTTAAGTTCAGCTTTCTTGTCATCAACATATAACTAGCATAAGTTATTGGGGGGCCCAAATCAACATGGGGGGCAAGATCAATATTGGGGTGTGGGGGCAGGATCAATATTGGTGATGTCATGAACCCCATAAAAAGATACAAATCTACGCCCCTTGGGTGAACCCCAGTGGATCAGCACGACCATGCATTGCGTAGGCAAGGTGGCAGCCAAGTCTCACAGCCGACGCTACCGGCCGCTACCCCCACCACCCTCCACTACCCCCACGCCCCAGAGCCGACGCTACCGGCCGCTACCCGCACTACCCCCACGCCCCAGAGCCGACGCTAACGGCCGCTACCCCCACTACCCCCACGCCCCAGAGCCGACGCTACTGGCCGCTACCCCCACTACCCCCACGCCCCAGAGCCGACGCTACTGGCCGCTACCCCCACTACCCCGATGCCCCAGAGCCGACGCTACTGGCCGCTACCCCCACTACCCCCACGCCCCAGAGCCGACGCTACCGGCCGCTACCCCCACTACCCCCACGCCCCAGAGCCGACGCTACCGGCCGCTACCCCCACTACCCCCACGCCCCAGAGCCGACGCTACTGGCCGCTACCACCACTACCCCCACGCCCGAGCCGACGCTACCGGCCGATACCCCCACTGAACTATGCCATACGGAATCAGGCTCGATGCCCCCGGTCGATGGCTGACCACACCAGCGATCAATGCACGTGCTTTCCATCATTACTAGGTGCATTTATGGCTGCTTCACAGCGCCCACCGCTGCGAGACGGCGATCGTCAGGCGGTAAACACAGGGATCGCAGGTGATGAATGTGGCACGTGCGTGACTTGAACTGGGTGTTCTAACTTCCATCCCTGCGCCGAGTTGCGTGTACACGTGCACAGTGGCTGGATGTGGCCGCGTCGCGTGAATGGTGGGTGACGCGGCGCCGACCCCGACCATCCGTCGCCGCCCACCAGTCAACAGTGCAAGCTCTCGATCCCGATGACGTGAAGAGTGTCAGGTCTGTGACTGCCTGCTCTGCCTGTTCTGCTGACGTGCCAGGGCCGAGCTGAGCTCTTGAGTCCGCGCGGTTCGCTCCCGAGCCTCCCGCGGATATTGACCCTGGCCAAGCATGATCTGACTAGTGTAGGTCGTGTGACCTGGCCACACGTGATCTGACTGGTGTAGGTCGTGTGACCTGGCCACACGTGATCTGACTGGTGTAGGTCGTATGACCTGGTCACACATGATCTGACTGGTGTAGGTCACGTGACCTGGCCACACGTGATCTGACTGATGGACCGTGTGAAATGGTCTCGCGAACTGGCGGCGCGAAACAAAAATATGGTGGACAAATTTTTAGGTTGAAGAATCTTGTTTTTGATTTCTAATTGGTAGTGTAGTTGGTGAGATTTGTGATAGTAGGTGTACACTGTGCAGGCCCCTTTAAGCAGGCATGAATGGAGTTGAAAATTGATGATGGGGCATGGGTGTGGAGTGAAGTAGAGTGGATTGGAGAGACCAGGTCCTATGCAACATCAAGTGAATGCTGCTGGATAAGTTGGGAAACATAGGTACTTCTGCCGACAGACACTGCATGTCGCGCTGTGGCCTGCCGTTCGCGGGCAGCCCCGACCTCGGGCTGGACGCCGCATGTCCAGCGACGACGTGTTTGCCCGGCCTGTGGGGCGGTCCCGTCGCGTCACTCGTATTTGTTCCGCGTATTTGTTGAACGCCGGCCGCGGCGCAGGTGCGCGGTGTTTATACGACACGTTGACCCTTTCTCTCCTTGTCTCAGCTGGCCCTTACATTCATATATAAGCGGCGCGTCAACTCCTCGGCGCTCTCTCTTCTTCTGTCGCCTTAGTCAAGTGCACTGCACCTCTGCTGTTTCGCCGTCGCCAATATAGAAATGGGTGCTTTGAGCGAGTGTTGGAGTGATGAGTGGAACAGTGAGTGATCGGTGGAAGTTAATTGATGAACCACGCGCAGCACTGCTCGTCACGGCTGGGTCTCCGTGCCTACCTCTGCTTTCCTGCTTTCTTTCCACGTTTTTCGTACTCCTTCATTTCATAATGCTACTGCTCTCTTGAATTGGAGGGTCTCCTTGAGCACTCTTGAATTGGAGTGCTCTTGGTTAGGTCCATGCTCTCTTGAATTGGAGGGTTCCTTCACTCTTGGATTGGAGTGATCTTACTAGGTGCATGCTCTCTTGATTTGGAGGGTTCCTTTATCACTCTTGAATTGGAGTGTTCTTGATTAGGTCCATGCTCTCTTGAATTGGAGAGTTCCTTTGTCTCCCTTGAATTGGGGAACTCTAACCTACCACCTCTAATATTACTTCCACCTTTATTTAGGTTACTTCGATTATTTCTTTACATTTTCCCATCCTTTTCTGCCATCCATTTCTTACCATCCCATCCCATACAGTCTTTCCAACCTCTCACATTGCAATTATTTGTTCCTTTTCCTATTGTTATTCACATCATTTCCTTTCACATGTTATTCCCGCCTATTTCTCTCTCGCTCTCTCTTCTATGCCCTTTTCTTTAGGCCTCTTGGCCGTTCTACCCAATGCTGCAGGGCGCCACCCACACATATATACAGTCCACTATCAGCGGTTGAACGCGGCGTCCGCAACAGATACTTTTGAACTGGGATATGGTATTGATAGGGGTGTGTTTGTCACTGGATCCACGTGTGTGTCACGCGAGATCGAGTGAATATGGCTAGATATGCTGAGATACATAGGTAGGTTAGATAGATATTGATAGGTGGGTAGGATGTCGGTAGATAGTCTATTTATAATTTAGGATATGGTGTTGGTTATGGTGTTGAGTATCTTTTTTCCAGGCTTATATCATTTTCACGTTACAGGCTCAACCCAAATGGGCGCCTGTGGCTATTATTAAGTTCTGAACACTTTGTGACTTTATAACCATCATTTTCTTCTCCAGGAAATTATCTACTTTTTGTTTGCGAAATATCAACTTAATTCTTTGAAGATGACTGCACACTCAGTGCTGTTTCACAAGCATGCACACAACTGCCGGAGGGCACATGAAGGGGCTTCGAATGTAAAAAAACTGGCAGAAAATTATCCTTTCTGGCTGGAATCCCTCAAAATATTCCAGTATAAAATGCAGCCTCCAAAGTCTAAATGCAACCCTACAACTGAGGCATTGAGGTAACCGAGGATGTGTATGTGTATGTGATGTGTAACTAGGTTCCATTTACTGTGATAATTTTATCCAAGGTTCGTGGTAATCTTTGATGATCTGACATCAGAATTTCACGTTTCATGCAAACTTGATGTAGAAAGAGGGGCAAGTTCGCATTTTACGGTGCTAACAAGGTTTTAGAAAATATTTTAATACCATTCTCATGAGCTGAATATGATGATGTGATTTCATCATGTCCATTTTCTGCTTACTTTTTATTTGGCAAGCAAAATAAAACCAACAAATTGGGCTTTTAGCGGCGAAATGTATAATGAAGAATAATGTAAAACTTCACACAAATGTAATCCAACCTAACCGGCATTATTACAGTTTGGGGCATCCTAGATATCGGATTTCCCTCCGCTTTACCTCGGTAAAGAACGCAAAACAGGTTAGGTTAGGATTTTTTGGTTAGGGGTGGGGTTGAAATTTGGAGAAAAAGTCTGAAACACTGAATAAAAACTAAAGGTTCAAAACGAGGTTATGCTAGATATCAATAATTTTGTAAATTTTGGAACATTTGTGTTCATTTTTAAACACAAATATCGGAAAATGACGCTAGGCTAGGTTATGTTAGGTTTACACATTTGACGTTTTCCTGCATTTTATATTTATAACATGTCTTTGGTATACGTCTTATTCCTCACTCAAAACACAATTTTGGTTTTATTTTACTTGCTAACGGAAAAGTACACATTTGCGCCGGCAATGAATGGAGACATCGTCTTAATGTTGTTCATAAACATGGTATTCAACCATTGTTTCTCAATCCGATTAATACCCTAAAACGTAGATTGTCCATCTAACCCATATAGCTTAGTCCCTTTCTTTCATATTGTTTGGAAGAAAATTATAAAGCAACATTTCAAACATGCCAGATAAAACCCTAACGTAACCTAACCTCCATTAAAAAAAACAAAAAACATTATTTTTTTTCTTCAAAGACATCCCAAAAACCAGAATCATCCAAAAAAAACCTTAACCTAGCCTAACCTAACACAGCTTCACCTTCTTTTACGAACACGGAGGTAAAACGTATCATGGACTTATCTTGTGAATGTCCTAAACTGCAATAAGTAATATGGGAAATGTGGCAGTACACACTCAGTTCTCACTGTCTGTTCTCGATGCACTGCACGATCATGGTCTTTCTGTATTCGCTATACACGGCCTGGCTAGACACGCTGTTGACAAGGGCCTGGCTCTCACGCGACTGGCTCTGTCGGGGCGAACAGTCAGGAGTGGGTCGCGCTTCCGTGGTGCCATAACCTTAAACCACGGTCTGCGCTCCGCACATGCGACACACGCACAACACCTCCCCTCCAAGTTTACTGTCAGATTCCAGACTATATGCCAACAACTACTCCACATTCCCACCTCCCCTTTGAGTCGACGACGACGACAAGCTGTTGGTGTCGGCTCATAACAATCTGCCGCCATAGCTTGGGCTACAGTACAATGCGTGATAATATGGTCATCGTGCCGGCGAGTGCGTGAATGCTACTCGTAAAAAGGAAGGCTGGGGTCGATTTGGAGGCGAGCGGGGTGGTGAGAAAGCCTGCCGCTGCGGCGGAAGCCGGACGTGTCGTTGCGTGTGGGGACGACGACCGGCGATCGGTCAGCTCGTCTGTAAAACGAACAGTGCGCGGTGGGCGTGTCGGCGCGGCCTGACTGGGCGACGCGGACGGACACGGCGGTGTGCACACGGGCACGAGCGGGCGGAATGGGCGTAGGAAGCGGCGGTTGCGCCAACAGATTCGGCCACTGGTGAGCTTCACTAATAAGCCACGCCGTCGGCTTACAGTGCTTCGTCGGTCCCATAATCAGGTCGAGGGGTCCTGAAGGGATACGTCGGCCCCAACGCGCAGTCTGGGCAGTGGCATGGCCGCTCGGTCATAGCGGTCACGGGCCGCCTGCCGGAGCGAGTCGGTGCGGGCGTCACAGTCATCAGCGGCTAGCTGCCACTCAGGTGCGAAGGCACGGTAGTGAATGGGAACCGCTGAGCGCAGAGGACGGCCATAGAGGATTTGAGCCGATGACCGGTGGTCCAATCACGGGGTGTTGCGAATCTCTAGCAGACCACGGGCGAACGCATCACAGTCGAGGTCACCTGCTACAGTCACTTTCTGCACCAGTCTCTTCACCAGTTTGACGGCCGTCTCGGCGTGGCCATTGGGGGTAGTGCGGGGCAAACATGCGATGTGTCACGCCCCAGCGCCTTAGGAGAAGTATCTGGTGAGATGGGCAGTGTATTGCCGGCCACCATCACTACGTAGCACGCAGGGAACACCGGTGACGGTGAAGATTACCCCCGCAGGTGTCGGATCAGAGTCCGGGCAGTGGCATCGCCGACGCAGTGCACGACTGCGGGACATCCGGAGAGTCGATCGACGTACACCAGGTAGGTCTTGCCTGCGTGACCGAAGAAGTCTGTGGACACAGACTCGAAGACTCGGCTCGGCGGGGAGTCGGACATCAGTTGATCTCGTTGCTAGCGAGGCAGCCGCTCACGGCATGCCTGACAGGAGCCAACGGTGTGGGCAACATTGCGGTCGATGCCGGCCCTGTATACAGACTAGCGTACGCGGCGTTGTGTGCGTTCAACTCCTTGTTGTTAGTGATGCAGGCGCTGCAGAGTCTCTGCTCTGAGGCTTCTGGGGATGACCAAACGAGGGCCACATACCAGGATGCTGTCTTCAACGGCCAGACGATCCCGCACGCCCCAGTATGGTCTCAGGGTAGCGGGCAGGTCACGTCTCTGATCATGGAAGCCGTTTGTCATGGCCTCGCACAGGGCCATGTGCTCGGTGTCAGCGCGGGCGTCGTCGCGGACGCGGGTCAGCGTGGCATCCTCGATGGGAGACACCCGGGCTCCGTCTGGATCCAGCTGGGTCACGGAGCGCAAGACGAGGCTGTGGAGCTGATGAGTCACGTCATCTTCGGCTTCCTCGTCGTCTGGTGTGGGGTCGTCCACAGGGGCTTTGGAGAGAGCGTCTGGGATGCAGTGATGCTTGCCAGACTGCCAGATTGTGATGAAGCTATAGGCCAGGAGCTTCATGCGGAGGCGCCGCAGCTGGGGATTGCGATCTCCGGCAGATATTTATATATATATATATATATATATATATATATATATATATATATATATATATACATGTAGGTAGGTAAACATATGCACAAAAAAACAATGCGATTGGCCATCGATGGCACAACTCGGGCTGAAGCGAGGGCCAGACGAGGACAGCCCACGCAGATCCTGCGCTGAAAATCACATCCGAAACATGGTGGCCCTGTCATACCCCAGTAGCCCCGCCATCGATGGCAGTCCACAATGAATCCGTGAAAGGGTTGGACGTGGGCAATCCGTATGGTCCCATTTGGGCAGTGCACGCAGATTTTGTGCCGAAAGCCATATGGGAAGTAAGGTGGCTCCGTGAAGAGGGACCACAGGAGGCTAATTAAAGTTTCGTTAAGGCAAATCACGTAACGAAATTTTGATATTCATCTCATATCACTGATCGAAATCTTCTGACACATTTGTACAAACACATTTGTTGCAGCACAACATTTTAAAGCTCTCTCAAAGCAAACGAGGGAGTGAAACAAAGTCAAAACATATACTAAATTAATTATGGATACCTGGATTTCTTTCCCCGAGCTTCTTGTCCGGGCGCTGCGAGGATCATGGATCTTAAAAGCAAGTTTCAGCGAAAACGGAAAAGCGCCAGTGGCCTCGGCCAGCCTACTACAAATAATATGCAGATTTCATAAGTTGATGTCCATAGACTCTTGAGAACATATACTATGTGCTCTAAAGACAAACGCCAAAAATACCTACGTGCTTCGCGGCTTGTTGCTGCCTCCGGTAACGTTCAACCGTTCAATCAGCCGGTTCGTTTTCTTGGTTATGTCGCGGTTTCTTAGTAGAGTCCAGAAACGTTTTAATGTAAAATTTTACACTGTGGGTTGGAAACGCATTACACATGGAAAACTTTTTGACAGGCGGGAGGGATGGATAAATGAAACGGATCGTGCTTCATCTTGCATCCGTGTGTTTTCAGTCACTGTGTGAATGATGTGTAACTCTGTGTTTTTGTATCGTCATTGTTGTACTGTTTTGCTCCTGAAGATGTTACGCAATGTAACGAAACGTTGAGTTCGAACAAAAAAGTTATAATGGAGATCTCATGATCCATATAGCTCTATTGGCCATCAGGTTTATCCTACAACTACGCCTTGGGCGAAAAACATTACTTCATGTTATTATATATATATATATATATATATATATATATATATATATATATATGTATATATATATATATATTATATTAGGGCGGTTCATTTTATGTGGGGAATATTTCAAACCCGACTTTTTCACGAGATCATCTATCGTTTGGTGTCACTTGACGAGGAAACATCAAATATAAAATTTAATTCGAATCAAAGAACATTTAGGGGTCCCGAAAGTAAGTTTCACATATGTAACAGCCTGGCACCTCGTTCGAATATCTGCGTCGAAATTTCACAACACTGTTTCGCACTACAAACTAGTGTATTTTTGGAACATTTGAGACGTTGGATGGCTAAATAATCGAGAGAGCTGCACTTTATGACATAATTCATGCAACTCGCAAGTTCGCTGCCTTGATCGCCAAGTACGAGACCATCATGAGGTCCAAAAGCGCAAGTCGGATGGGGATCTTGTGTCCGCCGCCCTGCTGGAGGGAGATTTGTCGAAGCTATTCAACACCTCCCATGACGATGCGTTGGAAATGATCACGATTGAGAATGACCGTGTGTTCCTCGTCGACCAACGGGGAGAGCAAAAGATGGTGACACTCCCCTCCAATGAGGAGATGTTGAAGATGTCAGTACATTTGCTATCTGAAGTCTCAGATGTTTCAAAAAACGCACTTAATTGCAGCGCAATAACACTTTTGTGAAGCGTGTAGACATCGGGAATCGAACGAGGTGCCGGCCCGTTACGTAGGAGAAACTTTGATGGACTTGCGGGACCCCAAAATATTCTTCAATTCGAACGAAATTTTATATTTCGAGTTTCCTCATCCAACGTCACCAAACGATAGATGCTTCCGTTATAATTTCGAACTATCAATTTTTGAAACACCATAATATACATATACATATATATATATATATATATATATATATATATATATATATATATATATATATATATATATATATATATATATATATATATATATATGTATGTGAGTCTGTACCTCCAGACGAATACAGTGGTGGATAACGGTTCTTAGAGTATTTGTGATGTTTGCGTCTGGTGTATTATGCTATTCCATTATTCATGAATATATTGCACATGTAGCATTATATATCTATGACAACAGTCATACAATTGTTGTAGAAAACTTAAATTTATACTTAATGCTAAGTTCTCGCACCATTGCAACATAATTCTGACCCGATGTTTACCATTGTACCCAGCCGAGCTATGAATGAACAGACGCATGTGTCACATATTTGTGCATGTCCTGAAACTACGTTCCTGTTCCTGCTTTGATCACATCCTCAGTTCAGTCAACAAATGTTTTGTTTCATGATAAGCACATGTTTCAAGACCAGCGTGCATATATTAAAGTCTATAAAGTTCTCGCGTCGAAATGGGGCGTGAGGCGCAAGTTATCGTCCACTCTTTCCCTTCACCTGCTGAGCATGCCTTCGGCATCGCACCCTTTGATACGTCCTATTTGCGCTGTGTGTTATCTGTCGCTGATAATCCACCCCTCACTGATAGGCACACCGGAAAAACATCGATGGCCGGCCGTTCGGCCAGCGAGCCTGGTAACCGGCGGACCACCTGACCGACTGGGCACAACGAGCAGTACACTCGTTAACGAGCAGTACATTCGTTTTCCAATTTTCCATTCTTGAGAACACGGGAAAACTCCCGTATCGTAGAAAATTGGCCGTGCCGAAGAACACACGTTGAGATTATCAAGGAACATTTTCCGAATCAATTACCGTTTATTTTGAGTAAAAAGTCTTTCCAGGCGCGCATCCAGGAGAGGGTAGCTGTACCGGCGAACACGAAGCTGATAAGATTGGTCCGGCCCCCACTGTTCAAGCATGGCAGCATTTGGTGACATGTGACGGCACTGGACCTGGCAGCATCAGCTGGATGAGCCTATAAGGAACCGTGCTAAATGACCAAATCTGAGACCCTATGCCATATTTACTATGAGGTCAACCTGAGACCAACCCGGGGACTTAAGGGGTGGGCAGCGCGGGAAGAGAGTAAAGTGGTGAATACATCTCCCACACAGCATTCAGACCATTTAGAGCGTTCAAACTGTTCAGACCCATAAGAACATGTTCTACATAGCATAAAATACCAGTTATATATTGTCTTAAATCGCAGTACATCAGAAATATATAACGGACCGGTCTTCCTGATTAGCGACTAACGCACAGCACAGGCCATCGGCGCCGACGTCAGCACGCGGCAGTCGTCCATCCTCGGTATGGCAGCCCGATCACCAACATCCAGTGATGTAATGGAGACGGTCACCAGCAGCGGCAACGTATAGCCTGTGAAGAACGGGTATGGAGATCACATGCTGCTGACAAAGGTAAATGCAACACGATGGTCCGAGAAGCCATCTCAATGCAGGATTTACCGACAGTAATCGAGCATCTTCGAGTGCATATTAAGCCCCTCGCCGGTTTTGACAGCCATATTATACTTGCACATATGCGCGGGGTATATATATATATATATATATATATATATATATATATATATATATATATATATATATATATATATATACAGCCGTCCGTTTTCGCTGTCGAGCACATTGCTCTCCACGTCTTTTTGGAAGTAAACAAAAGCATCCCACTAATCATCACGCGACTGTGGGACTCTGAGAATCCTAGCTCGAAAAGACAGACGACAATCGTTGGTACGGACGTTGGAATCCCAGGTGGGGGAGGAGACATTTGTTATCCCATGGTTCTCCTGAATAACTGCGGAATTAATACCGAAGGGAGACTGGAGCATCCAAGAACCCTACATGAATATGGAAGATACATGAGCAGGAAATTAGCTTCAGGTCATATATGGTTATGTGATTGTGGCGTCAATGCAATTACGGCTGGGGATTCGGGCGTGTGAGCTTTACCTTAGTAATTCACGCGCACTTTCAGCCACGTGGGACGTGCACACACACACACACGTACACACACAAACACACACATATATATATATATATATATATATATATATATATATATATATATATATACACATATATACATATACATATACCTATTTACCTACCTTGGTACGATGTTGGTGCGTTCTTTGATATCTGGTTTCACATTGGTGCATGTCTTACCTATATAGGTACTTAAAGCGCAAGCTGAGAACAACGGCGACAACTACACCAACGTACCCACCTGCCCTCACCCCGACCCCTACTGGCATAACCGCAAGATTGCTTGTTAAAAAAAACAACAGCGAGTGCCCGTGGCCCGCCACTGTTACTTACATAAGAAAAGCCACGGGTATCCAAATACTAACATAAAAAATCCACCTCTTTCACGTTCTCATTTCCGGTCGCACTGTATGTATATCCATAGGCAAGTTTAGTAAAAATGCCTACTAAACTTCCGGAAGTTTAGTAAATATTCCTACTAAACTCACTTCCCCTCTTAGTAAATATACTTACGAAACCTTCTCGAGGATGTGTTGCTCTGCGAGGGCGTTTGGATCCATACTACCGACACGCCATGTGGTGGGGCAGACTCAGTTCGCACTGTCTGTTCTCGATCCACTATACGATCACGGCCTCTCTGTATTCGCTATACACGGCCTGGCTAGACACGCTGTTGACAAGAGCCTGGCTCTCACGTGACTGGCTCTGTCGGGGCGAACAGTCGGGAGTGGTTCGCGCGTCCGTGGTGCCATAACCATAAACCACGGTTCGCGCTCCGCACATGCGACACACGTACAACAGGAAAAGGCATGGCAAATTTCAGGAAGTTCACTCTAGCTCACAATATTTTGCTATCACAAAAAAACGGATGCTTTCATCGGTCGATGTTTTTTTCAAGATCAGTCAGTCACCTGGCAGATGATACTACATTTGTGTATTTACCGTTAGGCGTCAGACGCAATGTTAATGCGGACATCGGGGGATATCCAGTAAAGAAAGAAAACAGGTAGGTTCCGGATGCCATTCAAGAACTCTGAAATATGCGCCCGCGACAAGCGCGCCGGATGTTTACTATGGTGTGCACGAAAAATATAGGTACAATTTATAAGACTCTGTATCGACAAAATATGATGCGTACTACATTTATGAAAGTTAGCTTACCTTCAGACGTCAATTTCATTGCCACTTACAGTGATATATTGCGCATTTTGTTACCTTGCGTATTGTCTTCTGGAACTATTTTCCACCATAGATGGCGGGTCGCCGGCGCGGCGGCGACGCCCACGGCCCGCGGCTCGTCCCCGACTGCCCGCCATTCATAATATGGCGGGGCGCGGAACCATACCCTCAATGTTAATTTCACCAACGTCAAAGTTACATTCCAGCGTAGTTCTTCGATTTGTGGACATTCATTGTCTGTTGTGTTGATAATGCGGCAAGCAATTGAAAATTTGTGCATAGTTCACTGATATTTTGGGGGTCCAAATCCCGAACATAATTTTTCATGATCGCAACTGAGCTTAACGTTCCACGAATTCATGGCATTATATCACAGTGCTGCGACTTTTTAAAATTCATCGCCCGTTTATCTGATATTGCGGCAAACAATTATAAATTCGTGGATGCGGAACCCACGACTAGGACCGCCACCAGGGTCGCTAGTTATCGATTATAAGATCAAATTGATGCTTTTTTTCTAAAAGTGCCTTCCTGGGGTAATCGACTTCAGATGTTTTTCTTTACATGTATCGTATTCCGGATGTCCTTGCGCGAAACTTGGTGTTTATATTTTTGGGTTGAAAGTAGCACGTCGTCAATCCACTGATGTTGTTTGGGTTTTTGGGCGCATCGACCAGATTTGATCATTTAGTGCCCATAACTAGTGATATGATAATACTATACTCAGGTCCTCTAGAGTTCTAAAATGCACAGTTACATACGCCCAAGTCGCACACCTAACCATACACGCACAATATATGCTGTGTCACGTTAAACTGGCGGAAAGATGACAGCAAAACTTATGTCAGAGATATAACCAAATAATTTGCCCGTCTGGATAAAACGCGAATCGTCACCTAAAATATCAGTAAGCGTCCACTTGTCGCCCAAAATACCGTCTGTGTTGAACTCCGAAGCCGGGACATGTCAGCAGAACATGGCGCATTGTAAGAGGCACATCACAACAGTTACAGATCGGCTTTGTTTCCCTCCATCAGCAAGCAGCTATGAGTGGCGTATGTGTACCCAATCCTTAGCCGAGCAAGTACTACTTCTTCTCATCGATTTTTCTCACTAAGGATTCCCATAACGCTAGACGTTTTTTCAACCTTCCTACCTTGTTATTGTCAATTGAGTCCCAAGTTTGCTGCCATTTAAGTCCGAAGAATGCGTTCATAGATTGGTTGAAATTTGTAGCATGGAGGGGAAGTACACGAGAGGTGGGGGGGGGGGGGGCGGCGACCAGCTGCCCTCCTTGCCGCGGCATCAGCCATGTCATTTCCGGTAATGCCGACATGGCTAGGGACCCAGCACAACGTGACGCTCTTCCCAGAATGGCTGAGAGCATTAAGACG
This sequence comes from Ashinkailepas kermadecensis, assembly GCA_034440615.1. Classification (NCBI taxonomy): domain Eukaryota; kingdom Metazoa; phylum Arthropoda; class Thecostraca; family Neolepadidae; genus Ashinkailepas; species Ashinkailepas kermadecensis. The sequence continues at coordinate 22,381 of JAOTOM010001421.1, read as the reverse complement.
CATCAAGATGTCCTGTAAAAGCGGGTCACGAGGGTAAAAGGACTTCAAAGCTAAAAGACTACTTAGCGAGTCAGAAACGACAACGTGAAGACTTTGGCTTTCAACTTCAATGAAACAGCGCTTTTTTAATAGCGATAAATTCCGCCGTGTAGATCGATGCATGTGCAGGCAGTATAAACGTCCCTCCCTCCGGCTTCCTTTGATGACTGGTGGGGAGCGGGGAGCGGTTGGCGAATGGAGCATGCCTCGGTAAGTCTGACCCGTCTGACTTCTCTCTCTTTCTCTCCCTCTCTCTCTCTCTCTCTCTCTCTCTCTCTCTCTCTCTCTCTCTCTCTCTCTCTCTCTCTCTCTCTCTCTCTCTCTCTCTCTCTCTCTCTCTCTCTCTCTCTCTCTCTCTCTCTCTCTCTCTCTCTCTCTCTCTCTCTCTCTCTCTCTCTCTCTCTCTCTCTATATATATATATATATATATATATATATATATATATATATATATATATATATATATATATATATATATATATATATATATATATATATATATATATATATATATATATATATATATATATATATATATATATATATATATATATATATATATATATATATATATATATATATATATATATATATATATATATATATATATATATATATATATATATATATATATATATATATATATATATATATATATATATATATATATATATATATATATATATATATATATATATATATATATATATATATATATATATATATATATATATATATATATATATATATATATATATATATATATATATATATATATATATATATATATATATATATATATATATATATATATATATATATATATATATATATATATATATATATATATATATATATATATATATATATATATATATATATATATATATATATATATATATATATATATATATATATATATATATATATATATATATATATATATATCTCTCTCTCTCTCTCTCTCTCTCTCTCTCTCTCTCTCTCTCTCTCTCTCTCTCTCTCTCTCTCTCTCTCTCTCTCTCTCTCTCTCTCTCTCTCTCTCTCTCTCTCTCTCTCTCTCTCTCTCTCTCTCTCTCTCTCTCTCTCTCTCTCTCTCTCTATCTCTCTCTATCTCTCTCTATCTCTCTATCTCTATCTCTCTATCTCTATATATATATATATATATATATATATATATATATATATATATATATATATATATATATATATATATATATATATATATATATATATATATATATATATATATATATATATATATATATATATATATATATATATATATATATATATATATATATATATATATATATATATATATATATATATATATATATATATATATATATATATATATATATCTCTCTCTCTCTCTCTTCTCTCTCTCTCTCTCTCTCTCTCTCTCTCTCTCTCTCTCTCTCTCTCTCTCTCTCTCTCTCTCTCTCTCTCTCTCTCTCTCTCTCTCTCTCTCTCCCTCCCCCATGTCTCTCTCCCCCATGTCTCACTCTTGAAGTGGTAAAAAAGGATGAAATCGAACCAAAAGAAAGAAGACATGATATGCTACAATGAAATGACGGTTCGAGTAAAGGCAAATATCAAAAATGGAAGCCGAAGAAAGAACAAAAACGTTGAAAGTAGGAGAAAGAAGCCAAGGCAAGGAAAACAATGAAAGAAAAACAAGCTAAAAAACTCATCATTGAGTGCATGTGTGTGTTCTTGCAATTTTAAAGGTCATCCAGATGATCCGACACAACCCACCCTCCGACTCTACACCCTATACCCCACTCTGACACTGTCCGGAGACCGCAACTTGCATTACGTCGTCCTGCACGTCGTCCTGTCCACCACACTACGTTGTCCTGTCGAGTGTAAGTTACACTCGACATGCACTACGTGGCTGTCTCTACTTGCCCCACCTCTTCAAAACAAACCGCAACTTGCCAACGTGTCAAGATCTGCTTACCTCTATCAAGTACTCCGTATGGCTACAAGCCATCTCTTCGCTCAAAGCTCTGCCCATCCCTTGAAGCCATGGACCACCTCCAAACACACATCACACATACACAGATATCACGCCGGTAAGCATCAACACAAATCACATCACAAGTGCAGGAAACGGCCGACATCACCGCATGGTGGCAGCTAGTCAAATCCAAGCAGCAGCAACAACAAAACCCAACTGTTTTTCTATACATAGGGGAGGGGAAGTGTAGCAATAGAAAAGGTAGGTTACGCAGGATGACTCTCTATAGCTACTCAATCATGTAACTAGGGGAGGGGAAGCTGCTACTGCTCCCTGTTCGGACAGGAAATCTTCAGCGCAAGCCATTGCCTGTGAGATATGCTGTAGGAGCGGAGACAGCCGGTTGGGCTTGTCGGTTGGCAGACGAAGGGGCCGACACCCGACTCATCTTCATTTAGCGGAGCCGCACGCGCAGTCGCACTCCTTGTGACGGGAAGTTGCGGCACGTGCGGCGGCCACATTCAGCTGGCATGCCACTCTGTCGAGGAAGTTGCGCAGGCCCGTCGGGAATGTGAGACAGATTGAAGGCGGCTAGCACGGTCTGATACGTGTGGATCGGGTCATTACCAGCACGGTCTGATACGTGTGGCTCGGGTCATTACCAGCGCCGAGTTGCAGCCACAGCCGACTGCTGCTATCGACCAGGTTTCACGTCGCCAATGGCACTCTTGAGTAGGAACAATCATTACCGACTGGTTCCAGGTGTGATGTTGACTTTGTGAACTACTTCGGGTACCGATTATGTACTGTCACTGCTTGCTCTCAACGTGTTTTGTGCACGTCTCCCGCGGTGCAGCATATTAAATTGTGTGGCCGCATTTCACTCTGGGACTTCGGCTGGGGTTCATCGGTGCCGGTATGGGTTCTCCAGGGCGTCGGCCGTGGTCCCTTTGGACCAGGATTGAATTGTGAGGCGTGGGCCAGGGCTCCTTGGACCGATATTAAATTATGGGCCGTCGGCTGGGCTTCTTCCGTGCCTCGCCATCTGTTTTTTTTTTACGAAGAAAGGGAACATGTATCATCTAATATTGCTTGCTCGTATGGTTCCTTCACCAGGCAAAGATAAAAGGGTCTGGATTCTAAATTACATCAACCATTTACGCAATGCAGTCAAGGTGTCACGCAACCGACAGTACAGGAAGCTATCTACCGTTGTAGAGCAGCGTTCCTTCAGTGTTGTCTGGGAAGTCTTCTTCGGACAAACTGACAAGCCGCGTACATTGTACACAGAAGGTGCAGTGTTGCACATTGCACCATTTCACAGGACTCCTTTCCATTTAGCTTCATATTTTACACATGGAGCGTGGCATGTCTACTCGTCTGTGATGTTCCATGCCTACTCGTCTGTGGTGTTCCATGTCTAGTCGTCTGTGATGTTCCTTGTCTACTCGTCTGTGTTGTTCCATGTCTACTCGTCTGTGGTGTTCCATTTCTACTCGTCTGTAATGTTCCATGTACTCGTCTGTGGTGTTCCATGTCTACTTGTCTGTGGTGTTCCATGTCTACTCGTCCGTGGTGTTCCATGTCTATTCGTATGTGGTGTTCCATGTATAATCGTCTGTGATGTTCCATGTCTACTCGTCTGTGATGTTCCATGTCTATTCGTATGTGGTGTTCCATGTATAATCGTCTGTGATGTTCCATGTCTACTCGTCTGTGGTGTTCCATGTCTACTCGTATGTGGTGTTCCATGTCTACTCGTCTGTGGTGTTCCATGTCTACTCGTCTGTGGTGTTCCATGAATGAGTTAGCGCAAGCAGAGCCCACAGCGCTTCCAGTTGGGACAATTGAATGACTTGTCAAAGGAGTGGTCGGTAACAGTGTGGTCCCGATCAAGCTAACTGGTGGACAGCCTACCAACATGTTTTGGTGATGCACTGATAATATTATATTATGTTTTGGTGTTGCACTGGTACTAGAAAGTTATGTTTTGGTGTTGCACTGGTACTATGAGGTTATGTTTTGGTGTTGCATAGGAGGTTATGCTACTTTGGTGTTGTACTGGCATTAAGAGATTATGCTGTTTTAGTGCAGCATTGGTACTAATATGTTGTGATGTTTGGTGTTGCACGGTACTGAAGGTTATGTTTCGATGTTGCACCGGTACTAAGAGGTTATGCTGTTTTGGTGTTGCATTGGTACCAATAGATTATGTTTAGAGTTTAGGCAACAAACTCGCCTCCGGGAGCTCATGCACATATGCATCTTATAGATGTGGTGGTGTGTCAATGGTGGTTTTCAAGGGTTGGCGAGTTAAACATTGTTTGTCCGTGTGTGCATAAACGTGGAAATCAACACCAATGTCTGCACCTCCCTACCTAAGCATCCAAGGCATAATTTTGCTTAGGTTTCTAAATCATGAACATTTTCGTAGATATTAACTTCAAATTAAGGATAAATGCACATGCATAGATATTTAGGAATTTTCACACCCACAATGCATACAAAAACCGCGCAAGAACAATGTTTTCAACCATTACAACAGCCTGCGATACTTCATAGGAATTCCCGAATATCAGTTCCTGGTTTGACAGCTGGCTACAGGTTTGACAGCTGGCTACAGGTTAGTAGAATACGCTCATTGGCTAACGACATTTTCAAGCTCAACACTTAGATTTGATTGGCTGGCTTCCAGTACTGAGAGGTACTTGGCTGATCCATGTCACTTATGCCTTATCATTGTCCAGCTGTGCCACTTTTTTACGGACATTTGCGCTGATTCGCATCAGAAAACAAGCATGGAAATGGTGCCGGATTGATTCCATATGGAATGCTTGTCTACATGTTAAAAGAAACAGTTGTCCAAAGGCACAGTTCAGCACCCGAATTCCCTTTTCAACCCTGTCCAGCTACTTCAAACCTTGTTTGCAAGGTAATAACCATGCATGTTTTAAGGGGGAGTAGAAATGCTTAATTCTCATCCCTATGATTGTGGTTGGGGACATGATCGCATGCTCCTCCCCCTAGATCGGCCAGTGTATACCCTCATTCTAGCCAGGTCTGTTATGAGGGCTTGCATTTTGAGCCAACTACTATGACATGCTAAATGAAACCTGTGGCCGTACTGATTGCTGAATACAAATTGCCTTCAAAGTAAATGACCCTTAGAATATCAACGCCATAAGGTAGCTCGCTCGCCTCACTTTGGTGTCCAGATCCGGTCGCTTGTCGCCTCACTTTGGTGTCCAGATCCGGTCGCTTGTTGCCTCACTTCGGTGTCCAGATCCGGTCGCTTGTTGCCTCACTTCGGTGTCCAGATCCGGTCGCTTGTTGCCTCACTTCGGTGTCCAGATCCGGTCGCTTGTCGCCTCATCTTGGTGTCCATATCCGGTCACCTCACTTTAGTGTCTAGATTCGGTCGTTCGCACGATGCATGTGACAAAAGTGCAGCGCACTGAACTTCGGCAATGGTGTGTCTGTGTGGCCAAGTCGTGTGAAATGATGACGTGTAGCATAGGTTAAGACTGTCTACAGCATAGGTTAAGCATGTTCACATCTGATCATGTATGACACCGACACTGACATGACCTGATCTGGCCTGGTCTGACCAGACGTGGTCTCTCTCCACTGGCGTCCAATGACCTACCCGACCAAGCTCGCTTCCGCATCAGATGAGGTGAAGTGACCTGACCTGATCTGGCCAAACATAATGTCTCTCCATTGGCGTCCGATGGCTTATCTGACCAAGCTCGCTTTTGCATCAGATGAGGTCAGATGACCTGACTGAAACTAATCGACCGGATCTGGTTTCAGGTTCCTTGGTGCGGGCAGTGGTTGCGCAGGACCCGGATACAGATCCCATCAGTTACTTCATCAGGGCTCCGGCGAGCTCGCTGGACGCCGAGGAGTTCCGGATGGTGAGTACGTCACAGCTGAATAGAATTGATCACTTTCCGGGCTGGTACTCGTCCAGCAATTGTCCGGCGGTACGAATTTTTATATCAGCAGCGGTATCAGCCGTCCAATGCTGCTGTATGATGACTCGTGACTGGCGAGGAGATAGAGAGAGAGAGAGAGAGAGAGAGAGAGAGAGAGAGAGAGAGAGAGAGAGAGAGAGAGAGAGAGAGAGAGAGAGAGAGAGAGAGAGAGAGAGAGAGAGAGAGAGAGAGAGAGAGAGATAGAGATAGAGATAGAGATAGAGATAGAGATAGAGATAGAGATAGAGATAGAGATAGAGATAGAGATAGAGATAGAGATAGAGATAGAGATAGAGATAGAGATAGAGATAGAGATAGAGATAGAGATAGAGATAGAGATAGAGATAGAGATAGAGATAGAGATAGAGATAGAGATAGAGATAGAGATAGAGATAGAGATAGAGATAGAGATAGAGATAGAGATAGAGATAGAGATAGAGATAGAGATATAGAGATAGAGATAGAGATAGAGATAGAGATAGAGATAGAGATAGAGATAGAGATAGAGATAGAGATAGAGATAGAGATAGAGATAGAGATAGAGAAGAGAGAGAGAGAGAGAGAGAGAGAGAGAGAGAGAGAGAGAGAGATAGTCAGTGACTGAGGGATTGAAGGACTAGTGACTGAGGGACTAGGGACTGAGGGATTGGGGGACTAGGGACTTGGGATTGAAAGAATAGGGACTGAGGGATTGAGGGACTAGGGGCTGAAGGATTGAGGGACTAGGTACTGAGGGATTGAGGGACTAGGTACTGAGAGATGGAGAGATAGAGCCAATTTGGTGTCGGGTTGTATCGGCGGTGCTACAAGTGTTTGGTTCGAGGGGCAACTCGGTTTTAGATCAATTTCACCATATGCGTCGAATGTTAATTTGTGTGACGTTTGGAGGTCCTCCCATCCCCTTTGAGGTGCCACCCATGTTTTGTCTTATACGCGAAAATTAGATTGCCTAGGGCGTCCAAAAATGGTTAGATATGTACGAAAAAGTAAACCAGAAATGCTTACCGGAAGTACTCCAGGGATGGGAACCAGAGGTTCTATCTCTTCCGGAATGCTCTTCTTCTTCCATCTGGTCCATGCAATCCGAGGAAGTCCATTTATATGGAGGTATCAAATTAAACGCAGCAAATTATGAAAAGCAGATTCTAGAAACTGGCAACAACAGCAATCAGTGACAAGACTATTAGTGTGACTATTACAACAACAACCTTCAGGATGTCAGTCAGGGCAGGGTTTAGATGCGTCGTTCTATTCGGAAAATGTGCTGTTTGGAGCAACATCACCGATACTTTCATTGATGTCACAGAAAATGCGTACTTTTGTGCGTCCGTCTTTTACTCGCGTGCCAAGCAGAGAATTCTGGCATCGGTGCGTAGCGTATATGCGTAGTAGGATGCATCTTCATGAAGCTGAAACTGCGTACTGTACGCAGAGAAATCTGCGTACAGTAGGCAAAAACACTCACGCAGCGCAATACATTATTTGTGGAACCGCCCCTGGTAACGTCTGAGTAGTGATGCTCGGATGACTAGTTTTGCTCTTACTATGGTGGCTAATCGTACTTACTGTGGTGGCTAAGCTTGCTCTTACTACCATTGCTAATCTTCCTCTTACTACGGTGACTGATCTTACTCTTACTACGGAGGCTAATCTTACTGTTACTACGGTTGCTAATCTTACTCTTACTACGGTGACTAATCTTACTCTTACGACGGTGGCTAATCTTACTCTTACTTGGGTGGGTAATCTTCCTCTTACTGCTGTGGCTAATCTTGCTCTTGCCGTGATAATCGGGCAATAAATAGCCTTGGCGTATGATGCGCCCTAGTACCTGAGGCAAGACAGAAGAAATTATCATGATGCGTACATCTTGGTCTTACTATACATCTTAGTCTTACTCCGACGATTGATTCGATTTTTTCTCCGATGACCAATCTGACTCTTAATCTGACACTCGCATGATGACGTCTTGCTCAGATGGTGTTTCCTCAGACGGTATGTATCATGTGCCAATAAGTTCACCCTTGACGGCGCATAGCTGACGATTTCTACATGGACAGGAATTGACCGGAGTTAGTGGTCCATCCATGTGTCCGTATCTTGTGGCCTGTCTGCGACATTGTGCGCAATAGAGGTGGCAATGTAAAGGTTGAAAACGCGGTCAGAAGGCACGTTCAAGATGAGTAGTTTTTTTTTCGACGGCCCTTTCAGGTATAACCGGGGATTTTGATCGGTCTTTTGCAAGCATAAGCAAGCATATCAGAACAGAACAAGTATTAACATACGGTGAAATAAGCTAATTGGATCATCATCCTGCCACATGTAAGCTACAGTTCCACTTTGCATTTCGTGGTTAGTAAAAATTATAGATATTATTATCAAATGTTAAGTTTTGCAATTATCCAATTTATGTTCAGAAATTGATCTAACACCAACTTATCTTTTCACAAGACTTAGTCAAGCTTAATCGTTATATGAAATAAGCTCTATCTTGGATTGTTGTGCCCTGACATAATAATGCCTTCAAACAAAGAACAGCAACACTGATTGGCATGATATATCTGACCAGCAGGACGTTCTGTACAACTCTAATGTCGAATTGATTATCCGAGTTGCTCAAGCTGAAGTGTATTCGGGCGACTCATTTTCAATATTTTTTATTCTCCAAAATTGTCTCCCTGGTCATATTCTGAGGTAGCTTTGCAGGCTGATCCCGACTATGACATCCACACTTGAAAAGATGAACTGTGTCGTCCATGTGAAGTTGTTGAGCTCTAAGCTATTTTTGAATATCTTTACTTTTCTACAGCATTTGTACGTAATAAATGGCAAGGTGGTTATTTGGAAATGATGTCCATTGCCAATCAAACGAACACAAAAGTAGCTCTCCGACATTGTTTAATAGGGGACGTGAAAGCTTCGACCTGCTTCGTTATGCCACGCCTATTGTATAGGTTCTGGTCGCGTCTCACGGCGCCTCGACTAGAAGGCTCGAGTTGCCACGGCGGCACTCAGTCATCATGGCGCCTCGACTAGAAGGCTCTGGTCGTCACGGCGCCTCGACTAGAAGGCTCGAGTTGCCACGGCGGCACTCAGTCATCATAGCGCCTCGACTAGAAGGCTCGGGTCGTCACCGCGCCTCGACTAGAAGGCTCGAGTTGCCACGGTGGCCCTCAGTCGTGACCAACCTTTGCTCTGTGCTGGACCAGGTGTGTCGTTGCATGTCTTTCGTGGAAGGTGTATGATTATCAATTTATTACCTCATGTGTTAGCTCATTTATACATATTTATCAACTTGGCCCGATAGCTTTTAAGTATATATTGGATACCCGATTCCTTTCTGAGAACCAATTCCGTTTAGTAGCACAATGTGTTTTCGAGAATCATCCAACGCGGCGAACGCCAGACAATGGCCGGCAGTTACATCCCCTTCCACATCTACAAAGCATTACGCCCACCGTTCCCCGTTCATCCCTCCCCTCCCTCCTCCACAGCCTTTCTTTCTGAATGGGCTTGCCGAAAGATTTTCAACTCGCCTGACCGTGAAACTACTTGCGGAAGGCTTTTACCGAGCATATCCCAAAGTCATCCCGGCACTTAGGACCGGCGACGGCGGAGGCGACTTCTGCGTGCGGCATGTCACCGATTTTACGTCGCGTCGCCATGGCTCTCCAGCTCAGAAATGGACAGATGCTTCACGCATGATGCTTCTACGCTCTATTTCTGCGTCAAGGCCTGTGGCACGCCCACCAGCTCAGTGTACCTTTGGACTCGGAAGTTCAATTCTGGTGGTGTGATTTGGCGGATGATTGGCTGTGAGCGCGCCTCGACACGCGCAGCTCTGATGAGTTGCACCGCCCCGGCTCTCGCCGCCCGATCTTTGTCACCCAGCATGCCGAGTATCACGTTCTCGGAGTGAGCCATGCAAGCCTTTCTTGTTGCGCTTTTCTGTGCTATGGCAAGTACTGCACCGCTGAGCTGCCGGCGCTGCAGCTACCCACTGGTGTGCCGGCCGCATCACATCCCACCGCTGAGGAACTGCTGTTGACGCTGCAGCTGCCCACTGGTGTGCGGGCCGCACCGCATCCCACTGCTGTTGGCGCTGCAGCTGCCCACTGGTGTGCCGGCCGCCCCGCATCCCACCCCTGCTTGACGCTTAACACAACCGGAACATACGCGCACACCGCGTGGCGCGCGAGCGTGCACGTGCACGTGCACGGCTGTCGGATGGACTCCGACGGATATAGACAGCGAAGCAGCTCTGGGCAGTGTGCCAGCGGGCCTTGCACAGGCGACTGTGCCCTCTGTTAGTTACGCATGTTGAGTCACGACAACCGACAGGAAATCCACCTTTCGCCGGGCCAGAGGGTCGGGGGGGAGTTGGGCTTTTGAAAGTCCTGCCCTCCCCACTAACGTCAGATCTACGTAAGCTATGATAAAAGGCAAAAGACCGTCAGAAAGCTTCTTTCATGGAAAGCCTGAAGCAACCTCATATATGCATTTTGACCGATAATTAGATCACCAAAGGTCATATTAGATTAATATCCGAACCTCAACGTAAATATCTGAAATGATCGCGATGTTTCGGGGATCGGACACAATTCTTTTTGTCTGACGCGGTTTTTCTGGAACCCTCTAAACTTCTCGGAGCCAGGGTCGCTTTTCGTGGTTCTGACTTGATTTTTGGGAACCCTGGTTCTATATTTTGGGGGCCCACGGCGTCACGGTCACTTTTCGGTCACCGGTCACATTTCGGTCACATTTCGGTCACATTTCCACGGCGTCACCTTTCGGTCCGGGTGATTTTTCAGACCCGGCACGCCTTTTTATTGGAGAGGCTCTACGTAATGTTTTGAGTCTAAACGAAAATTTGAGATCCTGCCAGGTTGTTTGGCCGGGCGTAATTTTTCGGAGGTGTATCATAGCCTCCACAGCTCATAACCTCCACAAATTCAACACACCCGAAGCGCTCGTAACCTCCACAGGTCATAACCTCCACAGCTCACGACCTCCACAACTCCGAAGCGCTCATAACCTCCACAGCTCACAACGTCCACAAGTCCGAAGCGCTCATAACCTCCACAGCTCATAGCCTCCACAAATCCGAAGCGCTCATAACCTCCACGGCTCATAACCTCCACAACTGCGAAGCGCTCATAACCTCCACAGCTCATAATTCCACAACTCCGAAGCGCTCATAACCTCCACAGCTCACAACCTCCACAGATTCAAGAACTCCATAATTTTCTAGAAGCATCATTTCAGATAGCTATCGCTAGGTAGCAGCACGGTCTAGGTATTATAGCAACGGATATTGAATGAATGTTATGCGATTGAACGTTGAAGCATATATTACAATATTTATCACTAGATGGCAGGATGTGTCATTGAATACGCGTTTGTTGTGTGCGCGCATTGTTAGCTTTCCAGACCTCGGGAACCGGCTGTCTTCCCGTGGGAAGCTGATATGCGGCGCAGTGGCGGATGCAGAGCACGAACACACTGCTCAGACCTGTTTGTATCAGATTTCATGCCTAGCTTAAAATGTTATCACATTGTGATTCTCGCGACATATTTTAATTTTTCCGCCCGGAATATGCCGGCTAGTCATACCCTGGTGACGCCATTGATCAGCTGTCTGGGGAAGGGACGGGAAAAGCGCAGCGTCTGTGGCGCGAAAGTGGACGGTTCGCGTCGCGAAACCGTCAGGGTGTCGGTCATGAAAATGTGCATTAACCTGCGAGAACTGGTTACCCATAATTCAATTATAACCTGCCTCTTGTCCACCAGAGTTGTACACCAGAGTGCAGTTCCCGTGCATTACGAGTTGGCTCTCTTTTACTTGCACGGTGTCGGGATCTTTTTATCTCGCGATAGCGCTTGCTGGCCGAAGTAACTGCTTTTTATAGGTGAGCGACCATCAGGCTAGACCACCTTTCCGATCCCTCAAGGAAAGAATTACTCATGTATTACTCATCATGTACGATTATATTTTCGTACATCTAAAGCACGTCGGATTAATCAGTTCAGCAGTGGTGAAGTTCTGCGGAATTCAGCCACGCTCTATGTCTTGTTACACTTTATGCGATAAAGTGAAAAGCTCCGGGCTGTTTTCGTATAGTATCATTTCATTTTGTGGCTGGAAATTGTAGCTGAAGTTCATATTTTTTCTGTCTTAATTTTGTCCGACAGTTATATCTTATATCTTAATTTTGTCCGACAGTTATAGTGTCGGAACTTATGTGGTGGTTCGGTAGGAATTTGACATAATCCAGTAACATGGCACTACACATAAAATTATATTCCGACCATAATGTTCGATGTTTCGGCTTTCATGTAGCAGGGTAATAATCGTAGACAAGCTTACGCATGTACGCTAGATAGTTTTAAACATGGTGCGACAGCCCGGGGAAAGTTTGTTAAGGGAGGATTGCGGTAAAATAGTGCGTGCACAGTGACTCCGACACGTCATTTTAATTTTATTGGGGGATAGCAAAGGCGATCCCAAAAACCTGTCTGAGATGCGGGCTATACAAATATGCAGAAATTCCATTATGTTGTCGGATTTACATTGTCACCTATGCGGGGCCAGTTTTCATATATTACAGTGAGGCATTTGAAAAATAATAACTTGTGTCAGTTTTTGAAGAAAACAATTAAATTTACCTTTTGCTTACAAATCACACATGGTGGCCAGGAGCGGGAGCTGGCCACAGTCGTCCCGTGATTCCAACATCATTGGACACTGAAATTAAACCAAAGCGCATAGGCCTCCAGTAGAGGTTAGCATCCCGGGAAAGAGCGTCAGGACCCTCCATGGGTTCGTTGAACCCTCATTGAACCATCCGTGGAAAATTTTGCTCTACAAGAAGAATCAACCTAAATACAACGTTCAAGAGGAGGGGCTGAGACAACGCCCGAACCGATGTCTTTTTCATTCTAAGTTGGATTTGTTGCCTGTGGGAGGGCAATTCTTGCTGCTGCCCCCCCCTCCTGGAATCTCGAGAGCTCTCCACCTATGTCCTCCAGTATTACATTTTAAGCTTAAATGTATTCTTATATAGATGACTTAAATGGGCTCGCTATGATCCAGGTAATTTGCACGTTCGTCCTGCATCATCTTCACAACTGAAATTATATATAATCGAACTCTTGACGTGCGCGCCACCTAACATCGATTTAGAAAACGACACTATTCGAAACACTCGTTACTATTTCCTGACGTTTTTATTGGAGCTTTCACGACGCACAAACCCATTCCAGGCTATACGGGCAATTGCTCACCTAGATGTTTAGCGGCAGCGAGAAGCGACAGAACAACACACAACCTTTCGGTTGAAAGACCAGCACTCTACCCATGGGTTATCTTGTCTCCTTTATCCACTCGTATATTTCCAACACAGTCATGGCTCAACCTTGGTGAATACACACGACAGGCCACATTCGTCATGCACGTCCGCTCCGCTTCGCGGTGGTGCCTGCTTGGTGCAGCCATGGTGCCTGCTCGGTGCAGCCGTGGTGCCCGCTTGGTGCGGGCCCGGGATCGGCTGCAGCCGATCCAAGGCTGGGCCCTGGATCGGCTGGGCACACGTTTCTGTGACACCGTATAACCTAATCTATGCTCACCCGGGCTTCTAACTATCAGTGCAACATCACTGAGTAGCCCGTCTTAGGTTATGCTAAGCTTCACATCTCTAGCTTTAGTCATTGTAATCGTGGGAAGCCTAACTCGCAGTTCCGGAGAGAGTGGAGGGTCATTCGCGGGTTAACATGTATGTGCCCTGGAATAGGGAGAAGGAGGGGTCATTCGCCCCCCCTCACCAGTTATTTTTAAATATTCCAAAGCCGAGAATCATTTGGATGTCATTCTTAGTTGACCTTAAAAAATTGGCCTAGTGCAACGTAAAAATCGATTACAAATATTGTTAGGTATTGACGTACAAAGCGAAATATATAACTCATGTTTATAAACTATATCAACAATGTTGGTAATTTCTAGGTGTGGTATACTCCCCATCAAATGTGCACATCAGTTATGCAGATGACTCCAAAATGCACGAAAATCAGCATAAAAAAATAGTTCGCCTCATGTAACCTATAACGAATTGAAGAAGCGTTATAAATTATCACACAACAGTATTTCCTAAAACCCTCAGCCACCGTTCAAAATTGGTGTTCCCTCTTTTGGACATTTATTGTACGACCATATTTTGTAGTGATTCTTCACTTTCTATGTCATGCTTATCCGTTTTGAACATTTTACGAACATGCCCTAATCTGATACTGCATTTTGCTTGCGCATTGCCTGACAAGCACCTCTCAGAAGTCCTCTGTTAGTATGGAAGTTCGTCGTATTAACGCTTTCGCTTGCCAGCTAATTCCTGCTGTGTTTTCTAGCTCTTCCAAACAGCTACTGATCCGTTAAGAAGCAGAATGGAATATTCCAACCCTAAAAAATTAGTCAGTGTGCGTTGTATTGCAAAGTGTGTACAAGTTTTGTAGCAGCTGACTGTGTTCGCAGACTTTATTTCGTTTCGACTGACACCTGGCGATTGCATTCCCGTTAAGGAAATAAAACATCACACCGTCCGATGCGTAGTCAATTATGCAAAAAATGCAGACTTCCTAAATCTGCTCCTTCGAATTTTTGTCTGTCAATTCCCACAACTTCCGAATGGCCATATAATACGTCTGAAGGTAATGATAAGAAAATACATATACACTAGATGATTGAAATAGATCCCCATCCCCCCAAAAAGATGACGGCATGCATAATCGTGATATGCCATCCTATTGGTTAACATCACCTCCCAGCATGCTATGAAACAGGTCTGCCTAGTCCCAATGTGCCCTCATGTATTATCCATTCCCAGCGTGTGGCATATATGCTGTCCACTAAGCTGTAGATAGAGATATCTTGCCAACTCGAGGGCCATCTTTAGAACCGGGCCCTCTGGATCGCCCAATCGAATAAAAAACTCCATAATTTGCAACACTGCATGGCCAGATTCTCATTTTTGGAAAGCTGTATGTTTTCAGCTTCATGTTTTCTCACCCAGAAACAGAGATCACGGACCCAGCAGACAGCATTGATTTCCAACCTTCCCACCCACTCCTGGGGTCTCCGCCCGTGCACTGAACTGCAAACGGTATACTGGTGAATGCACGGAACAGTCGGGAGGGACGGAGTAAGAGCAGGGGAAGGCTGCTCTGTAGACGTCTCTGGGTACAGAAACAGAGATGGGATAACATGGACTACTTTAGCAGTTCTTTGCTAATGCCACTGTCATAGATCGTCTTTTATGTAGGGGATTCGGAACTGTTTGTTGGGCGCGAGAGAGGCTGTGCTAAGCAAGCCAGGATTTTATGCTGTTAACTGTAAAGAACATACCTGGGAAATTTATCGTCCCTCTTCTCCCCGAACAACTTTGGACTTCCCAATCATAGACAGACCTAGGAAAAGGAAAAGGTGAGACATGCGCCTCCCCCCCCCCCCCAAGGTTGTGAGGGCCAATGAAGCGTAATATTATGAGGGTGTCAGGCCGATATCATGTGTGCGTCGCAAGGATGATTGTGTCTGGCCCCATATTGGTTGGGATTTGTCACCTCTGTCAGTTGAGTGTTTGTTTTGTTTTGTTGTTCCAACACTCATGTTCCCAAGCACCGGGTGTCGTACGTGCACTACGAGTCACCGGATGATCCCGGAAGGTGTGCTCGTGCGAATCAGTTTTTGTGAACGTGCTGCATTTCATTGGTTTTGCGTAGTTTGACGTTTTGGATCCCGTGAACCAGCGAATCGCCAGTGGGAGGGAGAAATGTAGTATCCGCAAATGATTTACCATGCAGACCCTTCCCCAAACGTGTGAGCTTCGTTGGATTTGGCCAGCTTAGTCATGCCCAACTCACGACAATTGTAGACGCATCTATGTAAATTTGGTATGCAAGGTTCTTAGAGGAGCAGAAATGGTAATGAGTTTAATTTAAATTTTATTTAATTTACGTCAATTTAAGCTCAGCACCACAGCCCTGGGTAAGAATATGGTAACATCACTGCCATAAACTAGCAAGCCATAATTCGTGGCATATGACACCCCAAATTAAGGATGGAGGGGGGGGGGTAAATCAGCTCTCTCTCTCTCTCTCTCTCTCTCTCTCTCTCTCTCTCTCTCTCTCTCTCTCTCTCTCTCTCTCTTCTTTTCTTTTCTCTCTCTCTCTCTCTCTCTCTCTCTCTCTCTCTCTCTCTCTCTCTCTCTATCTCTATCTCTATCTCTATCTCTATCTCTATCTCTATCTCTATCTCTATCTCTATCTCTATCTCTATCTCTATCTCTATCTCTATCTCTATCTCTATCTCTATCTCTATCTCTATCTCTATCTCTATCTCTATCTCTATCTCTATCTCTATCTCTATCTCTATCTCTATCTCTATCTCTATCTCTCTCTCTCTCTCTCTCTCTCTCTCTCTCTCTCTCTCTCTCTTTCTGGTGACATCGCCAATGCCTCGGGAAGCGTAATTACTCGATGTGATGGCAGGTATAGTATGAAAAGACTACATTCCATCACGCACAGCAAGCCATTTCTTGGCTGCAGTACTCAGCCAGTCTGACCAGGACAGTTATCACGCACAGGTCACATCGTAATGTAGCCTCTGCACAGAATGCCACACCACATTATCGGCTCCTCAGGAGGACGGAGCCAGGCGATGAATGGAGCGCAGAGCGGGCAGGCCCGAACTCAGGCAAATACGACTCGAGAGCTGCCGGCGAAACAAAAATTCATCCTTGCGGAATTACACTACAACTAAGAGGGCGCAACACATAAAGAAACTATCCAATTACGCCAAAGTGCCATGCGCTTTCTCGTAGCAAATATTTATATGGTAGTTCATATAGTTCCCGAGATGCAAGACAGTTTGACGTCGCTCAGTATATGGTATGTACCATTACTTTTGCTGCGGACTGTTCGTATGGCAGACGCACGTAAGCAACCGTAAGCAAGCACACCTACGCATGCGCAAATGCACGTATGACAGAATTACGAAAGTGCAGAAGAACGCAAAGGTACGTATGGCTAATGCACACAGGGCAAATGTTCGTCGGCTTAATTGTGCATGTGGCAAGTGTAAATAAGCAAATGGATGTACACGCAAATGAACGTACAACATATGCACGTAAACGGAAATATACGCATGACAATTGTACGCATACGCAAGTCTACGTAAGCACGAAAATACACAAGCGCAGATGTACGTAAGCGCAAATGTATGTAGGCCAAAGATGCGTATATGAAAAGTGCAAATGTACGTGCATATGCGGAAATGTGCATACACAGATGCAAGGGAACGTACGCATGTTCGCATGTACAAGCATACTTCGGAGTAGCTACACGTCAGCAACCGTACGTTAGGTCACAGGCGTGCTCAGAATATTGCTAAGATTGGGTTGTATTAAGAAGACCAGAGGTGTCTGTGCATTTGTTACATTTACTAAAGTGGGGCTCGTTTAGGCCTGAATCTATGGGAGTGGATTTTCCCGTCCCGTGAGATCTCGAAATCTATTGGACACATATCGAAACTGAACAGCTCAAGTTCGTCTAATATACACTTTAAGAATGTCGAAATGTCAAAACATTCCCAATGGAGAGGTCAAGAGGTAAAACGATTGGTGGATTGATCAAGGCTATTTGGGATTGCGTTTAAATCATTTTCTTCACTTAGGTAAAGTCGTCGCATGTATAAATGGAACTTCCCCGTCTCCTCCCTTCCACAACTTGGAAGTTCATGGTAAGCTCGTAGCGCAAGCAATGAGAGCACTACATCACTGTAAGATGCCTCCACTCGAACTGGATATGCGTTCTCCAAATGCTGTGACATGACACTCTTCTCAGTCCATCCCCAAGTCAGCCAGCGGTGTTGTGCGTCTGGTCATAGGCGTGACGAGCATAGGCGTAGGAACAGGGGGAAGCCAGGGGGCCATGGCCCACCCACTTTTGAGACGTTTAACCTTCCTAAAAAGCAGCATGCACACATTTGAATATGTGAAAAACTCCCTGCAATCTATAACTAAGTAAAATCTGCACATATCATATCGTAGCACTTCCTTTTTTAAAAGTCATACACACTTGGACTTGACATTACAACAATGGAACTAATTCGGGAATTGATGTAACGCGACAGATGCATGAATATTCACAACTTATATTATGATATGCAAGGATTATAAAGCAGATAATGTGCCAGCCAGTACCGACACACATTCATACTAGAGTTTCACTGTGGTTCTTTGACTGTTAACATATTTCACATCGATTTCAATAATATTGCCTATAGTATAAAATTATATAGGCTGAAGGCAGGGCGCTATATGACCATTGCAGTCGATGCGCCCCTAAACTACAATAACTAACTAGGCTGAAGGCAGTAACGTAGCACAATCAATGTAAGACATACAATTCGCAAGTGCAAGTTCCTTGCCTTCATCTTACATAGCGATGTATTATACATGGACTTGGTCCTAGCTGCCATGCACTTCAACATTTATATGTATTTTGATTCTTGAAACATACAAATTACCGCCAAATACATCCATTGTGTGACTGTAGCGTGGGATAGAACGTAAAAGTTCCGACATTTCAATGGATTTTCACAGTTGGCCACAGCACACAAATATCCAACCGTTTCAGTGAGATGTGTGGGTATTCTCTCGGTGCTGGCATCCAACATAGCAAAATGCTTATTTCCATCATCTATTATGGTAGCATAGATACAATAATGAAGTCCACACCGTATTATATCAACTCCAAGTGCGAGAACGCCTCTCGGAATCTCAGAATCCAGCGAGAGGATTAGGCGCACGTGATGTGACCTGACAAGGTCACATGAGGAGTGATATGAAGAGTGATGTGACCAGTGACGAGTGATGTTTGTCATGTGGCCTGAGAAGACACGTGACGAGCATGGCAACTGACCCGAGTCGATATTCAGCTGGGTAACTGCGTAGTGGCATTGACAGTATGTTAAACATTTAATTCAAATTATGTCGTTCAACAGAAATGGTTCGGTCAGATGGTGGACTCGTGGTATTTGTAACCATCTCTGCTTAGCAAAGGCTCTGATCCAAGAATCTATTCAATGAAGACATTTGAATTAACAGCATTAAAACACTCAATTACAACGGAGACTGCTATCGAGGCTTTTCATCATTCAGGAATGTGTACGTCCAGGTTGAGATTTAAGAACCCCGAAGATAATGGGATGAATTTAGGCCAATTGCAGGATGCATATTTCTGAACACTACTTGTGGTGCAAGCAGGGGCATAGGAAAGTCGATTTTGTGCGATGTACTGAATAAACGTCAATGTTAAGCTATAAAATAATTGGGGCATACGCAGAGGCGTACGGAAGGGGTCATTGAAGCAGTCCCCCTGAGAGGTTGTCGGCCCCCAATAATCGCGCCGGGGTTCGGAAAATAGCGGCAGGCTCCCTAAAAACCCTGCTGGGGTCCCCAACAATCGTTCCGGGCCCATACAAATCATATCGGGGTTCCCCAAAAGCAGGGGCCCCTGGAAATGGCGGTAGGGGCACATAAAATACCACCAATGCCCCTGAAAATCACATTGGGGGCCTTAAAATCCTTCCGGGGCCCTAAAACTACGCTGAATGCTCCAAAATGTGGGACGGGCCCCTCAGAATACCGATGGGGCCCCGAAACGTCGTGCAGGGACCCCGATAAATCGCACCAGGGCTCTAGAAAATCACGTTAAGGTCTTAAATGGTCGGGCCCCTGGACTTCTCGCTTGGAGCCAAAAAGTATCGCCGGGGCCACCGAAAATGACGCTGGGCCCCAAAGACTGGCCGGGCCCTCAAATCACGCTGGGCCCCGAAAGATTTGGCCGGTGCCCCTGATGATCGCGCTGGGTTCCCAAAAAAGTCGGACCGGGGTCTCTCAAAATCACAATGGGAACATAAAAAGTCGTGCCGTGGTCCTTGAAAATCATGATGGAGGCCACAAAAAGACGGGCTGGGCCCCTGAAAGTCACGTCGGGGTCCTCAAAGGTTCGCGCCTGGAGCCAGAAAATCACGCTGGGGGCCGAAAAAGTCGTGCCGGGGTTCTTGAAAATCACAATGGGGACCCAAAAAGGTTCGCCGGGGCCCTGAAAATCACGCTGAGCCTGAAGGTACCAAAAATTCGCGCCCGGGCCCCTCAAGATCACGCTAGGGGCTCGATAGATCGCACCGGTGCCTCAGAAATCACATCGGGAACACCCAATAAATGAAGCCGGCGCAAAAAAAACAGTCCGGACATGCAAAATCACTCTGGGGTCCCAGGAATCGCTCCAAAAGAAACCAAGACGTGCTGGGCCCCCAAAGGCGTGTCGAGGTCACTAAAACTCGCGATAAGCATCCAACAAATGACGACATGGTCCAAAAATCGCACTTAGACCCAAAAACGTCGCGGCGCTGACCTTGGAAATCACCCAAGGGGCTCAAAAAGTAGCGCCGGTGTCCTACAGATCGCAGCTGGCTTACCAAAACTCAATTTCTACCGGGAATGTTACTCTGCGGCCACACAAATTGCGTCAAAGACCCCAAAAAGGCGTCGGGCCCCGGAAAGAAGCGCGTTGGAGCACGAAAAAAAATGCACGGGAGCCCGAAGAGTCGTACCGGGGCTCACAAATATCGCACAGGAGGCTTACAAAAATAGAAGTCGACCCCAATAAATCACAAAGGGAGTCTATCGAGTCCACCCGAGCACCGGAAAATTCAGAACAGGTCCCGAAAGAAAATGATCCTGAGGGCCTTTCTACTCTGAAGGGTGCCATTGGCTGAAGAAAAAAAACTCGTTGAACAGCCGCAGTGGCATACCAAAGAGGAAAATCCCCCCTCCATCCTAACGAGTTGGGCTCCCAAGAACCCAAGAATCGCGCCGGGATCCCCAAAAATGGTTCTATGGCAATATAAATTCGCGTCGGGCCCCCCAGAATTAGTGGTTGTACATAAATACAGCTGACACCAAAAACTTGCATCGAGCCCGAAAATTTGGGTCGGGGAACGCTAAGATCGCGCTGGGGTCAGATAAGTACAACGCGCCCTGTGAACCTGCGCCAAACCCCCCAAATGTCGCGCACGGGACCCAAATTTCCTGTCGGTAGTCGCATACATTCTGGTCGAGGCATCAATAATTCCCTCGGGGTACCCAAAAAATGGCGTCGATGTCACCTAATAAGCACAGCGTGGCCCCAAAATCGCATCGGAAACCGACAAGAATGAAGCCGGAACCCTCCAAAATAAAGAGAGATTCCGAAAAATAAATGTTCGAACTAGGAAAATCACTCCTTGGTCCAATCATACCACCAGATGTCTTAACAAATCGCATACGGCACGGAAAAACATACCGGAGCTCGACAAATCGCGGCGGGATACAAAAAAGTGTCCCCGAGGTCCCCCAAAAAATGAGGCCGTGGCTCGGACTTTACATAATTCAGAATCAGTCACCAAAACTGTATCGAGCCCAGAAAGCTGACGTCGAATTATCCCGGAACCACGCGACTGGGACCGAAAAGTCGAGACGGGATCCCGATAAATTATACCGGGGCCCGTAATATCGTGCTGGGGTCCCACAAATATGAGCAAGGAACGCCAAATAAACACAGCGGGACCCTAAGAGCACAACTGGAGGACGAAAATGCACCGGGCCCTTTAAAGCGTACCGAGTCTGGAAAAAAGCGGCATTGCCTTAAAACACTCTTTGCTGCTCTAAATATACACACCGGAGCTTAACAAAATCAAGGCACAACGGGGCCCTCTAAGCACAGCGGGGTTTGGTACAGCATGGGGACCTTAAAAACAGGCTAGGGTCCTCAAAAATCGACATGGTCCTAGAAAAGGAACAAAAAGACCGGGCACTAGATGAACACTTCCGGGTCTGCGAAAACGCGCCGACACCTAAAAAATATCGTCGGTGCACAAAAAAGCAACACAATTTTATAAAACAAGAGTCGGGGTCACAAACATGTGCCGGGCCCCTAGCAAAAATTGGCTGGAGCCTTAAAACACATCCGAAGACAAAGAAAAACAGAAAGGTTAAAAAGAACACCTAACGAGAGTCTCAGTTCCGTAGCCAATCTGGAAGCGTTGGTATTTAATCAGAGATGAGGTGCGTCAAAGCTAAGCGGTTATCCGGATTTCTTAGCCACCAGAAAGCGTGGGAAGAAGAGAGCTAGTCATCAAATTGAATTCAGGATGGGCCCTTGCGGCTCTTAAGTCTGAACACGTTATGACTTTATGAGGTGCCGTGTGTTTTCACCTGTCATCTATTTTGCACTGATTTGTTGGTCCCCAAAATAAGCGCTTTCATTCCGTTTCAGCCTGGTGCCACGTGATCCAGATGTAGCATTTCGT
>JAOTOM010001420.1:0-68083 GCA_034440615.1 Ashinkailepas kermadecensis | reverse complement strand
TGTATTGTGCACATCAAAAGATGAGAGTGCATAATTGAGTTTCAAGTATGATGGGCAGACATTAATTTCCTCTTGGTGTCATCTTCCATCCAAATTTTCAAATTTTGGGGAATCGTGCTAATTCTGTATCACATATTTCATGATGCTGAATATATATCATGTAGTGCTCCACCAACATTCATCACTTGCAGTTCAAAATGCAATAATATCACGGGTGTTGATCCTGAAAATTATTGGAGAGCAAAAATACATGAAGGCAATGGGCAGGAAATACAAATGGATAATGGGGGCACACTCCTTAGGGTCCCATGTTAAAAGTTGAAATTATCTGGGGAGGGACAAAGCCACATCGAGGGGGCACTTGCAACCCCCAAAACATATAAAACAACACCCCTGCTTACCATTGTGGTTCGCACTGGCAGTCCCTTCCACCTCACCTTGAAACTGAATCAAAGATGGCGGGCTGAGAAGTTCATCACGCTATTTTCGAAACGAGTCGAAAACGAATGTGTGGTTTGTAGCTTGTCAATGGATCACTCGGTGGTTACTTAACATGCGTCCGGCATGTGAGATTTTAAAAGTTGAACTGATCACTCAAATAAGAAGCTTGTTCCGCACTGGTGCATTAATCCTTGCAAGGAGCACCCTAGTCATTTGGCATGTGACCTTACCGGCACAATGTAGGTGCTGGTTAACCCACATGGCAAGAATTTGTTCTTTAGATGAATGTATGGCTTGCTCATTTACGTGGCATGGCTTCGGATATAATTAATTAGCTATGCCAGTGTACTTGTGCAAGCCGTGTAGTGCTCATTCACAACACGTCTGTCATCATTAAACGAACCTTAGCGTTGCAAAGTAACTTGATGCATGCCATGCCACTAGCGTGTGCATGGTTTGTTAAGCCATGGGTGGTAGATTTGGTTTACAGTGCACGACCAGCGCCACTGGTGGCTGTCGACAGTCCCACCTCTCCCATCTGGCGGATGCCGACACCACGACTGGCGCCACTGGTGGCTGTCGATAGGCCCATCACTGGCAGTTCAATACCGGCTCATTGTCATTCAGAGGCCGTACCGGAGCATCCGTCGCAACGTGAGAGCATCGCATCATTCGCTCCGCTGGACCTCAGCGGCGGGGCGACGACGGCGACACCGGCGCAGGCTGGGACAATTCACGCGTGCTGCACGTGCTGAGCACACATCGAAGTGATTGATTGCGTCGTCTATTCCAGGTGTTGTTGTTGTTGCTGTTGTTGTTGTTGTCAGGTGTTGCTGTAATTCATTTCGGTGAGTTCAAAGTGTACGCACGGCAAACGAGTTGGTGAGATATGTGCTCGATGCTGCGTTTTCACATAGGTATGCTAATACTTGCATCATGAAAAAATCAATTGATGTGCAATTATGCAGGAAGAAGTTTAAATTAAGTACTAAGTAAAATACAACAGGGATTTTACAACAAAAACAACGTTTAATTCCCTCTAAATATGTCATGACAATTAGTAGGAATGAAACCATGAAACGTAAACACGAGCACGAACAAGTCGTCGCCAAATTCGGCTCGGGTTGAAGTGTGTTATGTGCTGATCGTGGCGCCTTCTGGGACGTGACAACAACACACGAGAACACTAGTAAAGGTGAATAAGCCGGGCGCCTTCTGGCACGTGACTGCAACACACGAGAACAATAGCAAAGGTGAATAAGCCGGGCATCTTCTGGGACGGGACTGCAACAGACGAGAACAATAGCAAAGGTGAATAAGCCGGGCGTCTTCTGGGACGGGACTGCAACAGACGAGAACAATAGCAAAGGTGAATAAGCCGGGCGTCTTCTGGGACGGGACTGCAAAAGACGAGAACAAAGGTGAATAAACCGGGCGTCTTCTGGGGCGTGACTGCAACAGACGATAACAATAGTAAAGGGGAATAAGCCGCGCTCCTGGCCAAGGGCTCGGAGCGCATGCTGGGCCAAAGATAAAAAGTCCTTGCCCTCTCACCCCAGTTGCAGCTCGGCTCAACGCTATGCAAAGTCATCAGAGAGATACAAACAAAGTCGGGAGCCAGTTGTAGGGAGATGGAAGTATACAGTATTCATATGATCGAATCTGAGTATTCTGTTTGATGTAAGCTCGGCCTGAAAGCACTGCCTTCCAGGTAGGAACCCATTTGCAGAGGTTGCTACGCCGCAGGACCCACACTTGCATATCCTGTTTGGAAGAAACCCGACATTACAACATTGCCTTCCAGGCTGTTTATTTCAATTCGGGAAACGAACCCTTCATCCATTACGTTCGATCCGTTCATTACGTCATCTAGGTTACGGTCTCATAGCATGATGTCGTACTAAAAAGAAACGGTCGAAATTATTTATTTATTTAGTTTCAAGCATGCTGAATGTATGCTAATTGACAATGCAAAGATTTCATTCACTTAAAAACCAACAAACTTACTTACTTACGCACACCCAACATTCAAAAATTAACACACGGCTTTTCAGAATTTGATATAATTACTTAAATACGGATTACGTGAATAAAAATGCTGTGATTCGAGATGTGCTAGGTTCAGATCGATACTGTCAACGGTCACCGAGTTATAGCCTCCGGGATTTTAGTGAAATTACTATGTATGGCTATGTTCAGTGACTAACATCATGAAGAAAAATAATGTAAGTAGTTCAGAAGTGCACATTCATGAGTTGGCACTGAGCGGTATGATGCTTAGCTAGCTGGTTTGGGTTTTTAAGTTTTCGAATCTTGACCAAGTGACGTCATGAACTGATGTGAACTGCTTCATCTTAACATGATGGCAGCCAACGTTTACTCTTTTTTCCCTCTGATTTTGCCAATTTGTCTCTGTGCTTGCAATTTTTTTCTTAGAATAGTATTTATAGTATAATATTATATTATAATAGTAATAATATTTAACTTTAAAATCTCCTCATTTCATCCCTTAAAACTTTACCCAAACTAACCTAACTTAGCGTGCCCTAGCATGCTTGCGAAGCAAAACAATTCTAAGTTATTGTTGAAAAGTTTATATTTTTCCTCAATGCTGTCGAACTTTAGAAAAAATTAGCCTAACACAGCTTGACCAACCATAGCCCATTTGGTTAATATATGGAGGTAAAATGTGCGCAAAACTTGTCTCATAAACGCATTAACACGCGCCCTGGAGGGCCTCTGAGAATTACGCGCACTGGAGGGGGCGGATTCCGCCCCCCCCTAAGATCTCGGCTCCTAGTAAAGCTGGAGGAACGAAATTCGCAGGGTGGATGGGCACGGTAGTAAACTCTATTGTGTGCCATTTTCGTGACCTTAGGTCAATATCTTCAAGGTCAAATGAGGTCAGATTGACCAAATTTTCCGGTTTTGCGTGGCTTGGCTTGTCATCGTTATGGATCGTTGTGATTGTGTTTAAATGCTCAAAAATGGGCATCAATGATGTTTTGGACATTACTAATGATGCAATGCAGATGCTAGACCCAACATTTGACCTCAGGTCACCTATATAGCACCACTTTATGAGGTCAGTTACCTGTTCCAGTTACCGGAACCGGCCGCCCGCCCGACTGCTCCGTCGGGCAGCTCAGAGCAATCGGCTTCGTGAAGAAGGGAGTGAAGTACATGAATAAAGTATGGAAACGCAATGACAAACAGTACAAATGACAACCAGTAGTGCATTTATGGCAACATTCCAGTTGAGCAAGTTTGGTTCCATTAACCTGTCATGAACTTGACCTGACTTGACCTTGGTGACCTAACATGACCTTGAAACTATACAGCATATCAATATGCATCAAACAAGTCGCTAGTGTTGCCTAGAACACTTCCCTTTTGTCAGTATACTGGAAGCGCATCAGCGCCGATTTTTGTGGTCTGGCGCTATAACATTTTTTTACTTTAGCGGCCCCTAACTTGAAAAAATTTCGGCCGATTTCCATTTTCTTGCTTTAAACGACGCGCCATTCATTTCTAAGCAGGTACACCGAAAATCGCGTATATCGACCGGTAAAATCTGCAGTTATTTGCGAAAACCGGAGGGGTGGGCGGATTTCGCCCCCCCCACCCCTCCAGTGCGCGTGTTAAAGCACAATAATACTGGCTATTGAACTTTTTGCTGCATCTTGTAGAAGCATATATCCTTCACTACGGTCAGAATAATGTTTCTTCACCCTTTTAATTTTGCTGTACTGTCCTTAGAACACAGGTATTATAATTAAATCGATGTACAATTGGAAAATGAATTGGATACATGACTGAGGTGCGCTACATTTGCCAGAGGTTTTGTCGTTGACGACTCAGCTGAGTTGGAATCACCATCCGTAAACCTCATATTATCTTATGGTTCCACGTTAGTGATGTCGTTGTGTGCCATTTACCTAGTTTTAGTACGGATGTATGCACACCCGCCGAGTATGAGGACGATTACGACGAGCTGAGACTTCAGCAGCTCCGGGTTCCGTTATCCACGCGAATGTCGTACACGAAAATTATCTCACAGGTGGTTCTGATCGATCAATATCTGACACAGGGAGATATCCATTGAAGAACTGGTAGCTATGAATGTCTCACAGGGCAACCGAATAGCTCACCTCTTTCTGCAACAGGAAATAATCCTCAATGATATTCTGTATGCACCATAAACACCAATAGGCCGATACTGCTGGACGCGGTTATGTTCACATTCTGCTGCTGTTCTCATGGACCGAAAACGTCGCAGGCTAATTCGCCGACATTAACGATACCGGCGAACGCTAATAGTACCCAGGAAGCTACCTTTCATGACCCGATAAGGATCCTACTTCCAGTTGCCCCCTGGTGAGCCTGCAATTTCTCTGTAACGGGGCCGAGTCGACACAAAATCGGCATTCCGTTCTAAATAGCGCGACTAACGCTACGCTACCAGGCGTTCAATTCTCGGCACCGACTAAACAACTGGGGCAGTCTTTTAGGAAGCAGATAGCCTACGGGCAGCGATGTGTGGCACAGGCCGTACACCGAGGGCGGGGGGGGGGGTGAGGGATGAGGGCCCTCACACGCTGCACACAGCGGCGCGGTGGTAGCGCACTGCGCCGTCGAGTTTGCCAGGGGACTATCAGCTCCAGTGTCGAGCACGGCCACCTACGTCGATATGCCTGGCGGGATGGCAAAGTCCGAGGAAGATGAATCAGCCGAGGTGACCATATCTCTGTTCGGCTGATTTGTGATTGTAATCAAGTGACACAGCGGTGGTCACCACCACACACAGCGGTGGTCATCACTTCACACAGCGGTGGTCACCACCCCACACAACGGTGGTCACCACCTCACACAGCGGTGGTCACCACCCCACACAGCGGTGGTCACCACTTCACACAACGGTGATCACCACCCCACACAGCGGTGGTCACCACTTTACACAGCGGTGGTCACCACCCCATACAGCGGTGGTCAGCACTTCACACAGCGGTGGTCACCACCCCACACAGCGGTGGTCACCACCCCACACAGCGGTGGTCACCACCCCACACAGCGGTGGTCACCACTTCACACAACGGTGGTCACCACCTCACACAGCGGTGGTCACCACCCCACACAGCGGTGGTCATCACTTCACACAGCGGTGGTCATCACCCCACACAACGGTGGTCACCACTTTACACAGCGGTGGTCACCACCCCATACAGCGGTGGTCACCACTTCACACAGCGGTGGTCACCACCCCACACAGCGGTGGTCACCACCCCACACAGCGGTGGTCACCACCCCACACAGCAGTGATCACCATCCCACACAGCGGTGGTCACCACCCCACACAGCGATGGTCACCACCCCACACAGCGATGGTCACCACCCCACACAGCGGTTGTCACCACCCCACACAGCGGTGGTCACCACCCCAATAAAGTGATGGTCACCACCCCCTCCCCACCCGACTTGTCACCGCCCGGCACTTCGTCTGTTGTTTGAGCGTCGCGAGTGCTCCTCGACGTGGAGAACGACCTTCTGCTCGAGACTGAGTGGCCTCTATGACGGCCGCAAGAAGCGGCGCCCCTAGATGGCGGTTTCGTGCCTAAAACGTGACAGTTCCATGCCCCCAACGTGCGGCACTTGGAGTCAATAAATGCAGATAATTTGTGCGCCTTAGTGGATCAGCACGTAGCGCTACACGGAGGGTTACATTACACGCAGCGCTACACGGAGGGTTACACTACACGCAGCGCTACACGGAGGGTTACACTACAGGCAGCGCTACACGGAGGGTTACACTACAGGCAGCGCTACACGGAGGGTTACATTACATGCAGCGTTACACGGAGGGTTACACTACACGCAGCGCTACACGGAGGGTTACACTACACGCAGCGTTACACGGAGGGTTACTCTACACGCAGCGCTACACAGAGGGTTACACTACAGGCAGCGCTACACGGAGGGTTACATTACACGCAGCGTTACACGGAGGGTTACACTACACGCAGCGCTACACGGAGGGTTACACTACACGCAGCGTTACACGGAGGGTTACACTACACGCAGCGCTACACGGAGGGTTACACTACACGCAGCGTTACACGGATGGTTACACTACACGCAGCACTATACGGAGGGTTACACCACACGCAGCACTACACGGAGGGTTACACCACACGCAGCACTACACGGAGGGTTACACTACACGCAGCGCTACACGGAGGGTTACACTACACGAAGCGCTACACGGAAGGTTACACTACACGCAGCACTACACGGAGGGTTACACTACACGCAGCGTTACACGGAGGGTTACACTATACGCAGCGCTACACGGATGGTTACACTACACGCAGCGTTACACGGAAGGTTACACTACACGCAGCACTACACGGAGGGTTACACCACACGCAGAACTACACGGAGGGTTACACTACACGCAGCGCTACACGGAGGGTTACACTACACGTAGCATTACATGAAGGGCTCGAAGTGCGTTGAAGTGCAGCACACATTCCTGAACTATTTCCTCCCGTGTTTTCCTTTTGCTTTGTTGCCCAATTGAGAGCACGATAAAAGGCAATCATCTGTGTTGATGCTTCACAAGACACAAAAGGTTGCCGAATGAGAGCAACGACTGCTGCAGTTCCACGATAAGACTCGCTTTATGCTTAGCACTATTTTCGTTTTCACTTACTCTGGCGTCATTTTATATGACAAGGCCAACCTTGCTTCACTTGTCATGATGTGATGGAATTGACAATACAAACCTTGTTGGCAGTCTTCTACTTTGGCGTCGGTCTTGGTGGATTCCACTTGGAAGCGAGAGTATACAACGTGGACGACCTGCCACGGTGTATGTGCTACATGTAGCCCGACACGACTCGTGCTCACCCAGCGGGAGGGGGATTTAATTCTTCCAGGTAAAAGGCTGGATCTTGATCTTGATTCACGTTCGGTTCAAACGTGAATCAAGACCCGTTGCTTTAGCAACCGGCTCTGTTTTGTACTTCCAACCACATCTGTCGTCCGCTGTGCTTCACGTGTCTGCTCTCCCATTTTCTATCTTATCCCTACTTGCCATTCATATTCCCTTTCGTGTTATTAAAGTCCTATTTTGCATTCTGTCTCGCTCTTTCTATCTTTCTATCTCTCTATATCTCTATGGATATATACATATATATATATATATATATATATATATATATATATATATATATATATATATATATATATATGGTGTGTGTGTGTGGGGGTGTGTGTGTGTGTGTGTATTGAGGTTTACGACAACGCTAAGTTTACGGTGGTGTCCGTTTATGAAAGCATTTCACGCACTTGTACCTGTACAAGTACCTTACAAATACAAGTACACATGTACCTTGTACCCTTGCTTGCATGATTTGACGTCACAGCGTGAAGTGCTGTTTTTACTGTTATCGGAGAATCAGTTGCGACTTTATACAAGCAAGTCGTGTGTGCTCCTATGATTTTCAGGAGCACAATTGCTTTACAATCGCATTGGAGAGGGGAACGTTGCACGTCACAGGAGGAAGGGGTGTAGGCTTCTCATTACCGTGCAAGATGATACAGTTATTGGTGGTGCTTGAACAGCCACTACTCGTGCTTGAGCACCGCCAGCAACATAGAAAAGGACGTTCGTGGCTTGTGATGCCGCCTCGAGTGGGGTGCTGTTGCGCTCAGGTACCCATTGTTTGTCTCTTCGAGGGCAAAACCTCGTCTAAGATTGTCCCTTCTTTCGTAACCAATTGTTTATGATTGTGCTTCGACCTTGGTTACAGCACCGGGGCTCCTGCAATCCCTGTACGCGACGTTAATCGTGGATATGATCATTTCATTCACTGCATGCGCTATCTTTGCGACCATGGATGCATAATGGAAGAGCAACAGCCATGGTTGCAAGTTATGCCGATATTTTAGCTGCAACGAACACTATTGGAATGTCCTTTTAGGTCAGTCCGGAACACAAATTGTTCATTTTGGCAACATCGATTTCGCAATCTGCCGAAGCGGCTTTGTTGGTGATATCCTCCCCTTTTTGCGACTGTCTGCATCACTGGCTTCAGCACTACTGCACGCGTCCAAAACGTGCGTGCGCATTGTCTGACCGGGTGTGCGTGTGCGTGTACGTGTGTTTGTGCACAAGCTGTCCGGGACGAGTAGTGCCCTGTCTTTGACCCGAGACGCACGTCTGCCACTCGCTTATCCGCCGTAACGCGGGTCGCACCGGTCGACTCGAGGCCCGACAAGCGCCAGCGCCAGCTCAGCGGCCGGCAGGCCGCGCATCGCACCGGCCGGTAGTCATGGAGACGGCCGGCGCGCAAGGCGCGCCGCTCGGCCGGCCGGCGCGCGACCGTCGGCGGCCGCCAGTTCCGGATCAGTGCGCGTCGAAGGCGACGGGCGCGACGGGCGGTGTGTCGGCGCCGGCGATACACGGCCCAGGTGTGCTGGTGTGAGAGCGGGCGGTACGGCGGCAGCTGCCGTCGCTACAGTCGCTGCGGAGGCGACCCCCGGCGAGCGAGTGAGCCCGGCGCAGGTCGCGAGCCGCCGCGTTGATGATCAATTTTAAGCGCACAATTAAATCGACGTCGCAGTGTGTCCTGGCATGCGTAAGCACCTGTTGCTGTATTGTCACGGACGTAGTAGGGTCCAGAATGGGGCGAGGGGATGGGCACGTCCGCATCGGGTAGACAGGACCCAACCCGCATACAAGTTGAATTGAAAGGGGAGGGATGCCGCACTCCGTAAGTGAAGTGGTACCCATGAATTGAGCTGATGTTGCCAGCTATGGAGGGACATACGGAGTCGTCCTCGATACCTGCATCAGCGTAGTAGTTTTACTGAAATGAGATGGGTGTGGTGTTGCTCTAATTTATTTGAATCAATCAACTATTGTTAGGCTATTTTGTTCGGCCCATTCCCGTAGTAGTTTTACGGAAATGAGATGGGTGTGGTGTTGCTCTAATTTATTTGAATCAATCAACTATTGTTAGGCTATTTTGTTCGGCCCATTCCCGTAGTAGTTTTACTGAAATGAGATGGGTGTGGTGTTGCTCTAATTTATTTGAATCAATCAACTATTGTTAGGCTATTTTGTTCGGCCCATTCCCGAAAAAAAACGGGGAAATTGAAGAGACGGAGTGATAACCATTGCTGGCTCCCACGACACAACTGAAGAGGACCAACCCCACAGCCCCATAATGTTACTTCGGCCATGTATATTCCTCAGCGATGTATTTGACTTATTTCGGGCCATACCAGTGTATGAATAAGGATGAAGCAATGATGGTATCTAGTTTACCCACAATATCGCTATGTTTACGTATGTTGCTCATAATTGGGGCCCAAGTATGATTAATCGTAGCTTATTGTACTCAAAAGAATGGCGGTAGCAGAAGAAAACTACTGCAGTTAGTACTTGTATGCTATTATTAAGGTGACTAAGTTCCATACAAGTAATTTACACTAAATAAAAAGAATAGACAACTTATCCTCCCGGTAGCATACGCATCACATCGGTGTGTCACCTGAACAGTGAACATATAATGCAAAAGTAACCAATTACAACATTTCAAGGTACCATCATATTAACATATTCAACGCATACGTGTTTGCACCGATTCATACATCCAAGCCCAAGATTATTGTGCCTCGTATCACTCGCACGTGGGCGGTATAATGCCGTGCGCGACACTGCACCTCCCCAGTGTAACATCGGTCGTCTTGGCCCCATATTGTTTTCAAATGGATACTGTTTGCGACATGAAACAAAGGCCACTGCATCGCGCGTAGCGGGACGTCGCCATTGATACCATACTTTGATTCGTCGGGTTACTGGTGGACGTCCAGGTCAGTTTAGCGAGCCTAAATCGACAATTGGCCCGTTTAGTTGCCCCCTGTGGAACAATAGCGATTTTGATGCGTACGGAGTATCGACCTCGTTTTCAACACTTCCGATTTATTGCCCAAAACATTATTTTATTTACCTGCTGGTAAAAACGAATGTCAAAATCCGTTTCGGCGTCCACGTTAATCCCAGAGTACTCGAAAGCCCAAATATAAGTCACCTGACGTCGAGATGAATCAATGACGATTAATGACCATGAAAATGTCCACGACCTATGTAATCACGCTTGTTGAGTTCTCCATAACCTTACCACATTCAATATTGGCCAACATTAAGTCGGTTGAATAAGGACGCGGCTGTTTGCTGACGGTTTGCGATTTCGGTGACACCAGGCGTCATATGTTCCCACGGATTGTGTCGCAGCTCGGCGGCCCGACGATGTACATGATGAGGCTGGCAAAGGATGAGGCTGGCAAAGAATGAGGCTGAGGATGATGAGGATGAGGCTGGCAAAGGATGAGGCTGGCAAAGAATGAGGCTGAGGATGATGAGGATGAGGCTGGCAAAGGATGAGGCTGAGGATGATGAGGATGAGGCTGGCAAAGGATGCTCATCAGCCGCGCTGAGCGGCCGCGTCTCACGCATGCCGCTGTTCCCCGGTTGCTAACAGACCATAGAGACGGTTACATTGACTTCTTTGTAAAAGCGAGAACTAAACCCATGCTAAATACGGAGCTGCACGCGGGCGTAGGGAATTGTGCGTTGATATCGCCACCTGTTGTTTATTTTCAGCTATTACCTGTTGTGTGACAATATTTGAAGGGATGGTGTGGAGGATGAAGGTCGTCAAGGTTAGCATTTTTCATGTGTTCTACGGAGCCTAGGTTCGTTATTGCCGCGTGCATTACTGTCGTGCTTACGCCTTCATAATTTCACTCTCTCGTTCTCCCTCCCTCTCTCTGTCTCTGTCTCTGTCTCTGTCTCTGTCTCTGTCTCTGTCTCTGTCTCTGTCTCTGTCTCTGTCTCTGTCTCTGTCTCTGTCTCTGTCTCTGTCTCTGTCTCTGTCTCTGTTTCTCTCTCTGTCTCTGTCTCTGTCTCTGTCTCTGTCTCTGTCTCTGTCTCTGTCTCTATCTCTGTGATGTATTTAGTTCCGCAAAGGGTCTCCGAAGGATCAACTGTAGTACAGTGTAGACAACCGTGGTGCTGGGACACAATGGCAACCTCGACGCATGATTAAAAAATATGATGCTTCTCATGGTTCTAATTTTGATCAAGACATTAGCCTAAATGAGGCCAAAACGGGTTTGTCGACTGGTATTAGCAGCAGCTTGCTAAAACAGCTTCCTCATTGTGGTTTTAGCCTGCTAAAACAGAGTGGCATAAATATATGTTGACAGAAAATGGCATGCAACTAATACAAACAAAGTAATCCATTCTTCTGAAGTATTGCAAGTTATCTAGAACATGCTTTCTTTGCAGTTGATAGGTAATTACAACGTATTGGGTTCAGCAGCTATTGCTGCATCAAGGCAAAATATGCAGAATGGGGATCCCACTGACTGTCTCTAAACTACCCAGTTCTCTCAAATCGGCAGTACAGGCATTGTGTGAGTCTTCTCATGTTACTGCAATCAGACTTCCACTTATTTTCCAATATTGAACTGCTTACGTCTTCTTTATTGCAATGCAGTTTCAACAATTTCCTCAGCTCACTATTGGTGTCGGATGTCAGGTGGTCAGGCACTGATTATTTGAAGAAGCACCAAATTGACCCGAAACTTCTAAAGTTACCAATATTACGCGTGTGATCTGCATGTCATGTATGTTTCTGCCTTTGAATTTGCATCACCTGGTAATTGAGATTTGCCGCCATTAGCTATCAACATTTCAAAAGCTTGCCATGGAAGTTCACATTGCCGAGCACGTTCACGAATGTCCGGCTGAAGGGGGAACCAGTGTGGTTCACCACTGTGCCCTCAGTAACCCCAGTCGCTGCTAAGTCGGCCGGATAATTGTACGTTTCTCTTCAAACTAGCTTTATCTCATGATTCTCCGTAGCCGTCTGTGGCGCTATGACGCACGCTGACTGGAAGTGGCGTCCACGCAAGCAGCCGGCACGCGGCCGGGGGACACGCGCTGCCCGGGAGCAGTGCCCCGGCCGGCCGGGGGACACGCGCTGCCCGGGAGCAGGGCCCCGGCCGGCCGGGGGACACGCGCTGCCCGGGAGCAGTGCCCCAGCCGGCCGGGGCACACGCGCTGCCCGGGAGCAGTGCCCCGGCCGGCCGGGGCACACGCGCTGCCCGGGAGCAGGACCCCGGCCGGCCGGGGACACGCGCTGCCCGGGAGCAGTGCCCCGGCCGGCCGGGGCACACGCGCTGCCCGGGAGCAGGGCCCCGGCCGGCCGGGGGACACGCGCTGCCCGGGAGCAGTGCCCCGGCCGGCCGGGGACACGAGTTGCCCGGGACAGTGCCCGGCCGGCCGGGTGGCACGCGCTGCCCGGGAGCAGTGCCCCGGCCGGCCGGGGGACACGCGCTGCCCGGGAGCAGTGCCCCGGCCGGCCGGGGACACGCGCTGCCCGGGAGCGTGCCCCGGCCGGCCGGGTGGCACGCCTGCCCGGGAGCAGTGCCCCGGCCGGCCGGGAACGCGCTGCCCGGGAGCAGTGCCCCGGCTGGCCGGGTGGCAGCGCTGCCCGGGAGCAGTGCCCCGGCCGGCCGGGTGGCACGCGCTGCCCGGGAGCAGTGCCCCGGCCGGCCGGGGGACACGCGCTGCCCGGGAGCAGTGCCCCGGCCGGCCGGGGGACACGCGCTGCCCGGGAGCAGTGCCCCGGCCGGCCGGGGGACACGCGCTGCCCGGGAGCAGTGCCCCGGCCGGCCGGCGATATTGTCGACGCCCACAACAATCCCCGGAGCTGTGTAAGCCCATAACTCTGAGCAAATCACTGCCCGGCCGCCAATATGCGGCTGACGCATCACCGAGCTGCAATATGGCAAAGGCTAGTGCCTGCGAATGAACCTCAAGACATTGATGAATGCATATTTCGCGAGGAATGTGGATGATAGAATGCAGCCCGCCGGCAACGCCCGGCTTTTCACCTCCTGTGTTTCTTGTCGGGATGACGGCAACAGTCTACTATGTGCGCTGTACTTGATTGGCGCCATTTTAGTGCATTCTATGCGATGGAAAGAAGCTGCCGAAGGGAAAGGGAATGTTTGGCAATTAATTCTTTATACGGACGGCTGTGCGTCACGTGCGAAATACACTTCAGACGCCCGTTGTCGCGCGTGATAAGCGGACACATGAGATGGCATCTCACCTGTCGACGCTCACCGACGAGCCAGACCACTTGTCTCGTGCCGCTGTGCATCGACGTCCAGGTGGAGCTGACATTTGTCTCGCTAAATTACCGGTGTGCTCACCGGCGTGGACGCCCAGCAGAAGAATCTGAACATTAGCGCTGGCGTTTATTTAGCGCTGAATATAAGCGCTGGATATTAGCGCATGCTATCGGACAGCGATGCTCTTCATACCTTCATTAGGTATTCATACCTTCATACCTTCATTCATCTTCATTTTCACACATCTTAAATTGTTTCTCCTTTGGCGCTTCACGGTGTCGAATTCTGCTTTTCCCGTCCGTCACGTCTCAATTTGGAAAAAACCTTCAGCTCGAAGGCGAGGCGGTGCAGCGAAGACGAAACAACTGACAGAGCCTAGAGTAGCTAACCGTGGTGCAGTAGGGGTAGCGGCGAGAAGAACGTTCCCGCCTCGATGCCGGCCGATGGGGGAAAGGAGGATTGCGCCCGCGTTGTGGCAGCGGAAATTATTTGCAGTCATTTTTCTACTCTCGTGCGCATGCTACGAGGTTGGTGCTGGCAAATACTCATACGCGATGCGATTTGATATACCTCCGGGTTAGCATGCTTCCAATAAGAAGTGTTGGGTCTTGGTTGCTGTTGATCAAGGCTAGTATATTCCGAGCAGCCGCTCTCGAATGCGCAATAACGCGTGCAGACACTGCTATTTTTCCAAATTCAGTACTAACTGTGTGCACACCTGTACTGTCTCGTGCTCGTCTTGTTAGTGGGTGGCGATGGGACAGGGCGACGACATGGTGGATGGCCTGGGAGAGAGCATGACGTAGTGGGTGTTGGTGAAAGAGGGGACAGCGGTGGGAGAGATAATGATGTAGTGGGTGTTTGTGAAAGAGGGGACAACGGTGGGAGAGATATTGACGTAGTGGGTGTTGGTGAAAGAGGGAGGCAACGGTGGGAGAGATATTGATGTAGTGGGTGTTGGTGAAAAAAGTGGACAGTGGTAGGAAGGACTATGATGTGGTAGGTGTTGGTGAAAGAGGCTGTCAGCGATGGGAGAAATAGAGATGTAGTGGGTGTTGACGAAAGAGGGGACATCGGTGGGAAAGATAATGATGTAGTGAGTGTTGGTGAAAGAGGGGTCAGCGGTGGAGCGGGGGGGGGGGGCAGTGCACGTGTCGCAACCACAGCAGGCCGACACCCGTGAAGTCCCCCCCCCCCCAGGCCGACACCCGTGAAGTCCTCCCCATCAGGCCGACATCCGTGAAGTCCTCCCTGTCAGGTCGACACCCGTGAAGTCCTCCCCATCAGGCCGACATCCGTGAAGTCCTCCCGTCAGATCTACACCAGTGAAGTCCTCCCTGTCAGGTCTACACCATAGTCATAGTCATAGTCGTATATTGAGTTCTCCATATTCATGGCTTTTCAGCACTCGCGTCAATACATGGTTCAATGATAAAAGAGAAACTCGAATTATGAAAAACACTAAATAACGCAAAACGTCAATGGAAAAATATAAAATGATAAAACATGCCATCAAATACGGCCCTGAGCATCAACCCTATTATTCCACGTGCTGACCGCCCGATACAGAAAGCTGCGCCTCGCAGCTTCCGTATTAATGCGGGGCAGCTCTAATTTATTCGCTTCAGTTCTTCGAGTGCTCCTACTGGAAATTTCGGAGCGGAACTTAATACTATTAGCCAATGTAAGGGAGTCAGATGTTGCAAGCAGTCTTCCAACCATGGCCAAATCGCGCTCTTGAAGCATGTTGTCGAACTTCAGCCAATCCAGGGCCTCTAGCGTCGCTGTAATGTGTTCTCGTCGACTTAAGCCAGAGACGATACGTGCGCCGAAATTGATGACCTTTCGAATTCGGTGTTTCTGAGTTTTGTTTCAGCTCCCCAAACAGTCATATTGTAATAGATGTGGGGGAAAACCAATGCCTGAACCAGTAACTTTTTCGTTTTGGGGGGAATTTTGTGCCGTAATTTTGACAGCCCGACGAGAACACAGTAGCAGCGGTGAGTTACTTGGGATATCTGTTTTTCCCATGACAAAGCTGAATCTACATAGATGCCGATAATTTTGGCGTGGGGCGAGGGCTTGATTTCGTTGCCCCCAAATGTGATAGAGAAGTTTTCGCCCAGTTTCAGACGCCGATATTTTACAACTATTAGTTCCGTTTTGCTAGGGTTGATTTTGAGCCGATTGTGGGTAAACCAAGTTAGAGCCATACTCAAGGTGTGCTCTACTCGTTGTTTTAATACTTCCAAATTTGCCGGAGTGTCTGAGTCCAGAAATTGCACGTCATCAGCGTAAGCGACCTGTTTTCCGTCTGGGAGATGAGATCCAAGGTCGTTGGTGAAAATCACATATAATTTTTGGCCACATAGAGAACCTTGAATCACACCGTGGGTCACTGTTAGCGCCCCAACGGAGCTGCCCTGAATTGTCTGAGTTCGACCATGCAGCCAATCCGTAAACCAATGATCATCAATGCCGTACCAGCCCATCTTGTCTAACAGCCGACCGTGTTCCACAGTGTCAAACGCACGAGACGTATCCGCTGCTAGGAGGGTCGCCACACGACCACAGTCTATACCTGTTGACATACAATTTACGGTCTCTAACATTGCTGTCTCCGTAGAATGCCTACTTCGAAAACCGTGCTGATTTGGGCACAAAATATGATTATCTTCCAAATACGTGGAAATCTGGAGACAAACCAATTTTTCGCAAATCTTGCCAACAACGCTCAATATCGATATGGGTCTAAAATTTCCTGGGTCGCTACGATCGCCCTTCTTATACAGCGGCAAAACGCTCGTCTCCTTCCATCCTGCTGGAACGTCACCAGTGCGCAGTGAACTATTCACTACGTGCAGCAAATGCGGCCCTATTACGCTAGAGGTCATCCTCAGCATTTCGATAGTTATTCCATCATTGCTACAAGCACGAGAATTCCCCATGGTCTTAAGCGCAAATGAAAGTTCGGGAAGCGTCACAGTCCTAACTCTAAATGCACTACTGCACACGCGAGGCGGCCGTGGGGACAGTGGCTCCACCTGCGGAGCAGCGGCCAGCGCAGTGGCGACATCTGCACCAGCGCTGACGAAATGTCGGTTCAGCCTCTCCGCCCAGGCAGGGTCGCTGTGTGCTGGTGTGTCCATTCTGGGCTCCGGTTTCTTAGATGCCAGCAGGAAGCGCGGAACGTCTGTCCAGGTTTTCGCCCTAGAATTTCGGTACGAAAGAGTGTAAAACTCTGAACAGGCTATGTACTGTGCCCTCTTGACCGCGTTTCGGCTGTCCTTTTACATCTGCTGTATCATCGCGTTTTCTGGATCCTGGTCCCTGGCCTCACGCGCTCGGTCGCGACTCTGCATAGAGTCTCTGAGCTCCTCGTTGTCGTGTAGCCACGGGCATGGTGGGTGTTTGAGTATGACATCCCGGAGAGGCATGTGTATGTCAATCCGGGGCTGCCACACTGTACGCCAGGCGTCCCACTTCTCTGCGGTTGTTTCAGCAGTGTAAACTTGTCCCCAGTCGGCCTGCAGTAGATCGAGGCACAAGGACTTGGATAACCTGCGCTTTGGGGCGCACACGTTTAACCGAGACGTTGACAGCGACGAGGTCGTGGTCGCTGAAGGAGCATTTCACGACACGTGGATCGGTCGTGAGGTCAGGTCGCGTCGTGATAATGTGGTCGATGAGGGTGGCTGTAGTCGGGGTGGTACGGGTTGGCGCGCTGATGAGCTGCTGGAACGCGAGCTCCTGCAAGCATCTCTATGTACCGCTGAACCCCTGTCGCACTTGGTTGGAGTAGGTCCAGGTTTATATCACCCAGCACGTAGCACGGCTGATTTTTGGTGAGCACATGCGTTAGCTGATGGTGCAGGTCCTCCAATGTTGGAGCAACTGGCGCTTTCGGTGGGCAGTATAATACACCGGGAATGAACGGATATTTGCCTGAGAAACGTAGCCACAGACTCTAATGGAGAGCCAGTAGTGGGTACCGCCAGTATTTCCGCGCGCGATGTATCCCTGTATAAGACGCATAAACCACCGCCACGTGACGCGCGGTCTCGCCTCTCCACGATATAGCCGGGGAAAAGTAGGAACTTGCTATCCACGTCCTCATTTAGAAACGTCTCACTGACGCACATAATGTCTAAATCGTGTGAGCTAAGTAGAATGTTCACATCATCGATTGATGGCATCAGGTGGTTGATATTTAAGTGAGCTATCGTGATATTGCGATCTTGTCGCGGTCGTTCTTCGCCCGACTGGTCACATAAGCGGGCTGTCTGCCGTGCCGTCAGTCTGGGTGGACAGGTCAAAAACCGGTGCGCTGTGTAGGCAGGCCGCCGAGTGTCGGTGCGGCTGACCGCGGTAGCGCCTGACGCCTGTTGTCGCCTCTGCTGCACGCGCCGGCCGGCACGTGCCCCTCTGTGGGTGGAGCGGCGAGCGGCCGGGTCATCCCGGTCAGCGCGCGGTGGCGGTATTTCTCGGCGCGGCTGCACTGAGCCAGCCGACCACGGTCGGTGGGGCGGGGCGACCTGCCATGCCGGGCGGAACAGCGGGCGAGATCCCTGGGTCGCCACAAGACCACGGCCAGCTGTCCGACGCCCATATCGGTGGAGTACCGTAGACACCTCCCTCCGGCCCGCTGATTGGCTAGAAGGGGTCCACCAGAATCGGTAGAATGGGTCGCCGGGCGACCGGGCCCCGGCCATGCGGGCAGCTCAGGCATCGGCACGGAAAAACCGACACAAATCAACCATGAAAACAGGTAAAGCGAACAAGAACGCCAGAAGAAAAGTCATTATTCGGAAACACCACTGTCAAAGCCAGGTTGTCGCACACCTCCATCACTCAAACACGGCTATAACCGTTAAAATCCGAATAAAATCACGGAGCTCACTACACGCGGCCACCGTACTCAGGCGCGCGCGTCAAGCCACACCAGTGAAGTCCTCCCCGTCATGCCTACACCAGTGAAGTCCTCCCGTCAGATCTACACCAGTGAAGTCCTCCCCGTCATGCCTACACCAGTGAAGTCCTCCCGTCAGATCTACACCAGTGAAGTCCTCCCCGTCAGGTCTACACCAGTGAAGTCATCCCCGTCATGCCTACACCAGTGAAGTCCTCCCCGTCAGGTCTACACCAGTGAAGTCCTCCCCGGCAGGTCTACACCCGTGAAGTCCTCCCCGTTAGGTCTACACCAGTGACGTCCTACCCGTCAGGCCGACACCCGTGAAGTCCTCCCGTCAGGTCTACACCAGTGAAGTCCTCCCTGTCAGGTCGACACCCGTGAAGTCCTCCCCGTCATGCCTATACCAGTGAAGTCCTCCTGTCAGATCTACACCAGTGAAGTCCTCCCCGTCAGGTCTACACCAGTGAAGTCCTCCCCGTCATGCCTACACCAGTGAAGTCCTCCCCGTCAGGTCTACACCAGTGAAGGCCTCCCCGGCAGGTCTACACCAGTGAAGTCCTCCCCGTCAGGCCGACACCCGTGAAGTCCTCCCCGTCATGCCTACACCAGTGAAGTCCTCCTGTCAGGTCTACACCAGTGAAGTCCTCCCCGTCAGGTCTACACCAGTGAAGTCCTCCCCGTCAGGCCGAAACCAGTGAAGTCCTCCCCGTCAGGTCTACACCAGTGAAGTCCTCCTGTCA
The DNA here is from genome assembly GCA_034440615.1 of Ashinkailepas kermadecensis. Classification (NCBI taxonomy): domain Eukaryota; kingdom Metazoa; phylum Arthropoda; class Thecostraca; family Neolepadidae; genus Ashinkailepas; species Ashinkailepas kermadecensis. The sequence goes on along the minus strand of JAOTOM010001420.1, from coordinate 48,778 downwards.
GATCTACACCAGTGAAGTCCTCCCCGGCAGGTCTACACCAGTGAAGTCCTCCCCGTCAGGCCGACACCCGTGAAGTCCTTCCCGTCATGCCTACACCAGTGAAGTCCTCCCCGTCATGTCTACACCAGTGAAGTCCTCCCTGTCAGGCCGACACCCGTGAAGTCCTCCCCGTCGGGTCTACACCAGTGAAGTCCTCCCCGGCAGGTCTACACCAGTGAAGTCCTCCCCGTCAGGCTGACATCCGTGAAGTCCTCCCGGTAAGACTTTGCCGCAACCACGGAAAACAACAGCGCGTGTTAGCGCTCCGCCGCTTGCTATAGCTCAGTAATGCGATATATTGCGCACCTCATGGTGTGGTAAATTAAGATGGAATCTGACGGCACTGCTCCATGACGTGGTAAGGGCATGTGAGACGGTTTTTCGCCAAATTCGCGAACTATCGACCATAAAACTAACTAATTTCTCCTAATGGACGATGTCGAGTGTGGTGGAGTAATGGACAACTCACTAACTTCTGTAAATACGTAATTAACCTTCCCAGAGTCATTCGAGATCATTAATTCAGCGTGACCTTAAATGACCCTTCAAGGCCTAGAGGTCATTCTGAGGTTACGTTGCATGCTGCAGTTGAGCCCAGCGTCGATTGTTATTTCTGGGCACAAGAAAGCAGTGATTTGGACACTATTTCGTAAGTTAAAACACAATGACCACACTGCAATCTCATCTGATCCTGAATCTATCGATCGAAATGAAATAATTCCCACGTCGCTAGTATCCTGAGATACTGAGGGATATGATGCTGCATATTTGAAGCGTTCATCTGGTATTGTGTTTATAAAGTCATAAAGTCATAAAGTATTAAGGCTTAATAAGAGCCACAGGGGCCCATCTGGGTTAAGCCTATCTAGAAAAGGTACTAGAATGTACATACTCCCACCCCAATCAATCCCTTATCCCAAGTTCCTAGGAAGCTATATATCCCAGCCCATCTAACACCACTCACTTGCTACCGCCTAACACCCTCAATAATCACAAGCTCCTCCCATCACACCCATCGTGCCACCATAGACAACCTCATCAGCATCACATCCCGAAGGAAGGTGCCGAATCCACTGCTAGGCACATCCCACAGAAATTCATAAAGCGTTCAGACTTGCAATTCATAAAGCGTTTACACATGCAACGTGAAGAAATAGCATTAAACGAGAAAAACAATCGGGATTTGAAACATTACCTTGAATTTGATCTGGTAGGTTAACCGATGACCCTAGGTACACAAATCCTCCACCAATCGCGAGATATTGTCACGTATAATGTGCTGTATTCATGTTGCTCACACTCCGCTTGGAAGCGCCAATATGGGTCTGAGCAACCTACCCTACCCCGTCCCCCACTGCTCTGGATAAAGTGGCAAGGTGGGTGAGGTGGCCGCCCCGGTAGCTCAGTTGGCTAGAGCGCTGCCTGCACTGGTCTCCCCTGTCCTGGCAATACGGGGTTCGAGCCGCTTCGCGCGCTCGCATTTAGCCCCCGGTTGGTAGGGTCAGTTGGCAGCTGGCCCGACAAGGCCGGGGACGAGCTTCCGGGCGGCCGTGTCGTTGGCGGCACGTTAAACTTTTGGTCAAAATTCTGCCGCTGAACTGGAATGCATGGATCGGGTGGTGGGACCAGGGTCCACGCAACAAGCTCCGCTTAGCAATAGGACCCTGGTTCATAAAGCCACCCCAGCAAGAACTTGGATTAATTTTTTTTAAAGAAAGAAAAGTGTCATGCATGGCGAGGGTAAATATTTTATCCAGTGACACGAGACTGATTCGGTCGGCCCGCAAAGTATTGAGCTCCTGGCTGCGAAAGTGAAGCCAGTAAAGTGAAGGTGAAGGCTGACGGTGTCAATCGGGGGGAGGGGGGACATCCCCGTTTTGTTTTGTGACATTGCCGTAACTGCGGAATGTTGACCGAAACTCTCGGCATTTTGTTTTGTAACATTGCTGCACCTGTGGAGATATTGACCCAAACACTCGGTTTTGTTCTGTAACATTGCGGCACCTGTGGAGATGTTGACCCAAACTATCGGCATGTTGCTACTGTAACGCTGGAAAGCCCACGACATTGTTGATATTATACGCAACTTAGCGAGATTGTGTTAGGTCAATGGTCTCTGATTTTGGTAACCTGACTCGTTTTACATGTAACCCGAAACGTCAGCAATCTACATACCTTGGTGGTTTAATGTGGCTGTCCTTAATTACTAGATCATGTTGCCGATACTCTTATGGAACGGAATGCAGCCCGTCGTCTGATGCGTATGTAAATGGAGTCCTCAAGTTAAGAATTTGTAGTCGATTGAACATGGGTCGGCCATGTTGGCATGTTCTATGCCGACCACCTCATATCGTACATAGCCTGCTGCATAGCTTTTTCACTGTGCTGCGCACACTCATCACAATCACGTACGCTGACGCATACCCCTACGCTCCTTTTCCCATACTGAAAGCAGTGCTGCATCGTTCGAAGTGTACGTTGAGTTCCATTCTTTTGCACGCTATGCTTACATATCAATGCGGGTGGTGGCGAAAGCTGCGCGAATCCTCTCCCGTGTAGGTACGGATAAGTTCAAGTGAGTGGCCCGAGCGGGTCCATCCCAGGGTCTAACTTTTGAACCTCTTTGATATTTTGAACTGATTTATTACAAGGTTTCTACTCGAAAACAAAAACAAAACAAAATTATACTGAATCAGAAAAGGAAAGCAAAGTTGACCATGACCCTAAAATTTGTGCCCGTCCGAAAATAAATGTTTTAATATTTTAAAATTGTAATATTTCGAAATCCCACTTTTTATTTTTTAATGGGCTTAAGGGCGCCTGAACTGCTAATGGTTATCTAGCTCTTTTTTAATGGATAGAGCGGACCGCGAAACGTTGTTTTAAGACCGCGAAACGTAAGCGGGCCCTCGAAACGTTGCAATCAATCAATCTCTTTCCCAGCTATGGTCGCACTTGGTGGCAGAGACGCTGCGACTCCTCCCCATCCCCCCCTCCGCTGTAGTCCCGCGGTCTTCCGCCTGCTCCGTGGCATAAGCGATCAGATCAGAAACAGAGAAGGAGCATCGACAATTGATAGTACTATTGGTATCTTATATTGGATTGGTAGTGCCAACCCCGTGATATTGCAGACGAAAACTTTAAACGACTGTATTATTTCCCAAAGTCTGAGCTAGTTCATACATCCCTGGATATCCCATGTAGATGATTAAAAGACAGACACAGACCTAGATATACACAAAAAAATACCAACAGCTGGATTTGTCGCAGCTGCCACACCAATCAAGTGATGTTGGAGACAGGTGCAGGACTTAGCTAGAAGCCGGCTCCAGATCATGGTTCGTCCCACGCCGTCCCCACCATCCGTTCAGGTGGACCTCCCGAGCAAAATGTGGGTTTGGCGAAGATCTTATTTTAAAGACGAGAGACTTTTAGACAGACAGACCCTTGGAGCCTACTGTATCGGGGAGGTTTAGTCGATGACCATCTATATTCGTGTAGCGGTGTAACGATAAATTGATCCAGGATGCACATCTATTTTTTGGTCACGTAGTAGCTGTCGTTAGCGACAATTTGCGGTAGCGCAGGCGGTAAATGTAATTTTCTCGACGAATGTAATTTTATCCGGCTGTGGATTGCGATGCCCGATGGCAAAGCAATGCCACTTTGCCACCACCGGGACAGTGGCAATTGGATTTGGAATTGGAACAGCTATTGGAACAGCTATTGGATTGGCAGGGAGGAGCGAGAGGGCTTGGATCGTTTTTCTGTCGTACAAGGTCATGGGGCTACTATGCAATGTCCGAACTTCGACCACCTTCAACTCAACATTAGGTCACAATTTCGCTGCTCACAGCATTCGTTTATGTGACAATGTTTGCCCCTGTTTTTTTTCGTGAGCGACAAATCACTGCACTTATTGACCTCTGGTGGACGTATTGACCTCTGGTGGACGCATTGAAATATGTGGACCTTTTTGCTTCAGTTGGATCTCATATTGGCCTCCACCTGACATTAGCATTTCTCAATTGTTCGCCTGCTGGATCCGACAGTGTCGGTGCAGTGCTGATGAATGCCTCTCCTGAAGCCGGGGGTCCGACCTGCTGGATGCCTCTCCTGGAGCCGGGGTTCGGAACCTGCAGGATCTGGCAGTGTCGGTGCAGTACTGACGAATGCCTCTCCTGGAGCCAGGGGTTCGGAACCTGCTGGATCCGGCAGTGTCCGTGCAGCACTGATCAATATCTCTTCTCGGGCCGGGGTTCCCAATGAATGTCTCCTTATATTTTGTGTATGCCATGGGAACGAACAATAGCGCAGCCAGGGGACCAGGAGTCACACCCCCACCCAAACTTTAATGGAGCTCAGCTGTGTAAGGGTTCGGTCGAACAAACAAAGGATAATGTTCCCATGAGGGGACCAGAGGGCCCCTCTAAAGGCGAAGAAAATAGTTGTTCAATAGAAGGTTTGGTGGAAGAATGCTTGGAAGTGGGGTGCGAAAAGGGACAAGAGCCCCAGCATGTTTGTCGTTGTTCAATTAAATGCTGAATAGAAGGATCCGTCGAAAAACAGTGGTCGCCAGGAAAGGATTTTCAGCTAGGATATTATGGTCCATGGGAAAATAGCAAATTATGGATCAGATCATGCCTCCTCCCCGTCCCCTCCAAGGTTGCCTGATATGGAGCAAAGCGGACCTTTATTCAAAATTTGCCGAAATCCTAGAAACATTTTTATGTTCAGAATATCGCTTTAATCTTAAGCTCAGATCCTATCCTCTCGAAATCAGACGAGTCTTTGGTGTTTAAATTTACGGTGCTTTTCTATCCCCCAACGTGCTGGATGGGATCGCCCCCGGAAGGAGGGGGGGGGGGGCGGCTGTCATAACCAGAGGCTTGCCCGATTGTCGTGCCCCTTCCCCTCCAAACAGAAGTCTGGCTGCGTCACTGGGCATCGGTGTCCACTTAGTACATTTGGCGGACCACTGCCCCTTCCACAGTGCTGGCTTGGGCCTGAATAATTTGGATTTTGAAGATGGGACCTCATTAGCGTCCCCAACCCCCCCCCCCCCCACTCCCGAACTGATACCGGCCCTCACATTATCTTCATGTTTGACCCTACCAATGATTTTCAGAAGTGAACGCCTCTGGTCCTATGTCTAATGCTAAGTTTGTTTCGAGCCCCCAACCCCGCCCTCCTCCACCATCACCTCATCTCCTTGGATAGGAGCCCCCCTTGGACAGAAGTGTTCCGCCGCCAGTCATCTCATGCCACCAACGCTACCATTTAACGTTCGAACAGCGACCTTATTACTGAAAATAAATATTTTATTTTATCATGCCCCTGTTTTTTTATCATGCCCCTATTTTAGCATTGTATTAGTTTACTGGAACTCATCAATATCCAGCATGGCAAGTTGTACGTAGCGTGTTTTATGTTTTCGTACTGACACCCTAGTGACAGTGATGGTGCAGTTAGTGACAACTTTTCCACTTTGTTAGTGTGTCACAGTATCGAGTTAAATAGAGATTATGCCCGTGTACAGATAGTGTTGTTCATGCGCCGAGTCGAAGATGTCTGCTTGCATCCAATAATTTAGCGTAATTATAGCAGAGCCGCTGAAAATGTCGCCAGTGCAGGGTAACAAACCGGACAATCCACTCTCTGTGGAGACCAGTCAGCGACTGGCTTCCGTGTCCGACACTGGCCGGCCGACCTCATGCGTCCGGTTCGGTCCTGTTAAACAGTGGCAGTACAGGCGCCTGGGTAGTATTCTCACTCGTGTCCAATGCGCGCATGCCGAATTGTAGGCATTATCTAAAAGAAATCGGGCTTCTCTGCCGATGATTGTGCACGTACCAAGCAATTTAACTCACGAGCCGCTGGCTGTAGGAGATTCCCCACACATGACATGACATGACAATATTATGTCATGACAACACGCCCGCGCACACATTGTTCACCAGTTTCCGGCTTCCAAAACATGGTAGTCGTTCTCCATCCCCCATTCGCTTGATCTCGCCCCTGCGACCTTTTCCTGTTCCCCAAGGGAATCGCTTTGACACTATTGAGGAGATCCAGGCAAAATGGCAGGACGTGCTAAACACAGTCACGCTTGAGGACTTCCGCTGGGGTCGCGGTATGCATGACTAAGGGAACTACCTTGAAGGGGACTGTGGAAACCAGGAGTTAGCGAAAGTACTTGTATTGCATGGTCAATTCCATGAACGTTTGGTTAGTGCCTCGCATATGGCATAATATGCAGCGTGATATAGCTGGGAAGAGTGCTGGAGTCCTTTTTGTTGATGTGTATTCCATGACTCGATTTTCTTACTTAGCGCTCAAGTGAACTGAGAAACATCGCGTGTAGCAGGTCTAAGTACATATGCAGTGACCTCACATGACCTCATTTGATCACACGCTTGTGGCATGTGCAAAGGAAAGTTATTGTCCCTCTTTTGCGAGCATTCACTCATGCAAAGGCTGCTTTCAGACACATTTTTATAGCTAAGCAATATTCCGGAAATATTCAAACTCATTCTACTCGACCTGCCCTGTGACGACTTCGATGAGCTGGAGGCCAACGCGATTAGACATGACCAGATGACGTTTGCTGGGCTATCGGTTGCATTTGGTTTCATTGCGATCATTCCATTGGTTCCGGAGTTACGAGGAGTTACAGGAGTTCCGGAGTTCCGGAGTTACAAGGCCCCTTCCCACACCCAGCTACTAGTGTATGGGAAAACATGCCAGCCACGGTCAGGTTAATGGACGCTGCCGAATTGCCAAAGTCGGTTGTACTTGTTTACGACATACACTGCTGCCGAAAATGGTCGCAATAAATGCGTGCCTGCACAAGCTACGAAGACCCAGCTCGATTATGTTCATCAATATTCTGTCGGCTTTTATTTGCGAATCATTTGTATCGCGCCCTGGAGCCGGCATTTTACTCTGGGTTGTCCAGCGCCCTCAATGGTGCCTTACGGTATAAGGCGCCATTCATAATTTCACATGCTATTGTACATTCAGCTGTACGGCATGGCACATTCCACTGACATATGCGCACTGGGGTAGGATCATTACGTTTGCATCGTGCCATGTCAAACGTGGCGGCGAAAAGACGCTCGGTGTTCGTTGTTGTCATTCTGATTTTTGTTGGCACTGATTTCATGATTTCACCGATGCGTGACGCATAAAACGACGACACGATAACGGATCGTAGACACGCCGCGCTCGGGCGCAACGAATAAACCCTCCGTCGACAGAGGTTAACTTCCGTCCGAACAAACCATGCTTAGAGGGCAGTTTGTTTTCCAGCCAGACAAACAATTCGGTCCATAGGTTTGACACCCATGATCACAGGGGTGCACCAATTAGAGTTGCTTGTAGTTTCATTTCTCATCATTAGAGCTGTCCAGAAATTGAGCATTGGAGTGATTGATGGGTCAGGAGTCGGCCAGTGGGGTGCCCTAGAGTCGGGAGTTTGTTAGCAAAGTGTCTCGCAGTCGGGAACCGGTCAGTATAGTGGCTGGGGAGTTGGGGGAGGAAGGGGGCTGTCATCAGCGAGACTGAAAAGTTGAATGTCAGTTAAGATAGTGACTGTGAGTCAGAAATGGTGAGCAGAGTAATTGGAAACATTGGTAGAGGGCTTTCTTCGTGGAGGGCATCTGGCTCTTCCAATGCATGACAGAGCCATTCTCCATTCTTCCACTGGGATTATCTGAACGAGCACCTCCAGTGAGTCAAAAAAAAAATATTGAAAAAAAGAGAAAAAAAAAGTCTTGTATTCATCAGGGTATTCATCCGTGGTCTTACATTCGTCTTGCATTCATCAGCGTTGCTGGTCTTTCGAACAATATCTGTGAGGCCCCACCTCTGATTAGAAGTCAGGGTGGCGAGTGACCGGAACCCATGAGGAAAGTACCGGAATCGGTGACGGCAGTACTTGGACCGCCAGGAGCGAGGCTCAAACAGTACAGGAGACCATAGAGATTGGTCCACTGCCTCACGGGACCAAAGAGACTGGTCCATCAGCTCGGGGATCATAGAGTCTGGTCCATCAGCTCAGGGGACCAAAGAGTCTGGTCCACCAGCTCGGGGGATCATAGAGTCTGGTCCATCAGCTCGGGGGACCAAAGAATCTGGTCCATCAGCTCGGGAATCACAGAGTCTGGTCCATCAGCTCAGGGGATCACAGAGGCTGGTCCATAAGCTCAGGGGTTCATAGAGTCTGGTCCATCAGCTCAGTATACCAAAGAATCTGGTCCATCAGCCCGGGGGATCACAGAGACTGGTCCATCAGCCCGGGGATCACAGAGGCTGGTCCATCAGCTCAGAGGATCACAGAGGCTGGTCCACCACCTTGGGGAACAAAGAGACTGGTCCATGAACTTAGGAGATCGTGATGTGTGTGTGTGTGTGTGCGTGTGTATGTATATGTATGTGTTTGTATGACTTCGGAATGGAGTGGGCCAGTGGAGTATCTTGGGCTTGAGAGTTAGTTAGTTGAGTGGTTGAAAGTATTTAGTCAGCATAGTGACTGGGGATTCAAGAGTTCGTCAGTGTGGCGGCTTGAGTGTCAGACGTTGGTTGTTGCAGTGACTGGGGACTCAGAAGTGGGTCAGTACAATGACTGGGAAGTGAGATGGTCAATAGAGTGACTGAGAAGGTAGGCGTTGGTCAGTACAGCGGCCGGGAAGTCAGGAGTAGGTCAGGACAGTGACTGGGAAGTCAGAAGATGGCCAATAGACCGACTAAGCAGTTGGGCGTTGGTCAGTACAATGGCTCTGAAGACCGGCGTAAATCAGTACAGTGAATGGGGAGTGGGAAGATGGTCAACAGTCTGACTGAGAAGTTGGGCGTTCATCAGAGCAGTGACTGGGAGTGGAAAATGGTAGTTTGGAGGTGGTCGACTGACGAGACAATATTGCTACGTCCGTGATGGTGATGTTGCAATCAGCTGGGTAATTTGGTTGGCAAATACTGCCGGAATGGTACCTACCTTCCCTTATTTAGTTGTCTAGGCCCAGCAATTGTCAGCCATGGAAAACAGCAATTATTGGCGATAGTGACCTACTGTAGCATGCGACAATATACCTAAGGTAGCATCTTCATAGCAAGGTTCGCTGAATGCTGCATGTGCCAACAACAAAACTACAGATCGGTCGTTGCATTCCAAACGCGATGCAGTTGTCCTCACATGTCAAGTCGGCATGATATAGCCGGATATGGTGTTGTGAATTACCACCTTGCGATGACCTGCCAACTAGTGGTTGCATCGGATAGCGGTAGGTGGCGCTGGGGCGTATTAGAGCCATGTGTGGCGCGGGTGTTACGAATGTTGGTTTTGGGCGTTGGCCGTGCCGTTAACGGGCGGTGTTGGACGAGGTGCGCTCAGTGGACTGACAGTGGGGCGCAAGTGTGTGGTCGTGGTTGAACTCTGGTACAAAATTGATTGTTGCGGTTGCAAGGAGCAACGAATACAGGGAACGCGAAGAAGCCATCTTTATCTAACTTAGAGAGACAGAAGGATCTGTAACATATGGCACGCTTGCAACATACGGCGAGCACCAGGACCTACCCAGTGCAGGCACCATGACCTGGTACGCCTAGCATGTATGTAGGTTAACGCACCCACTCTCCCAGTGCACACACGAACTAATGATAAATTAAGTGCCTAACTCGGGCGCGCCCACCAAATTCACGTCGCTCAACTCGAGCTTCGACTATACAACTCGAGCTTCGACTATACAACTCGAGCTTCGACTCGCGATAACGGACGTACATTACTGGAGCTTCGGCTTTACGGCCGAGCTTCGGCTATACAACTCGAGCTTCGTACTTGATGCGCCTAAACCCGTATAACGAATCGGCAGGCCGCGTAGCGGACGTGCCCCCGTGTACCGTCGGCAGGCTCGGTGGCCAGGGTACGCCGTGTACCGTCGACAGGCCGGTGGCGGGTGCCCCCGTGTACCGTCGGCAGGCCGGTGGCGGGTGCCCCCGTGTACCGTCGGCAGGCCGGTGACGGGCACCCCCTCCCCCTCTCCCCGTGTACCGTCGGCAGGCCGGTGGCGGGTACCCCCTCCCCCCTCCCGTGTACCGTCGCCAGGCCAGCAGCGGTACCACGTGTACCGTCGGCAGGCCGGTGACGGGTACCCGTGTACCGTCGGCAGGCCGGTGGCGGGTACCCGTGTACCGTCGCCAGGCCAGCAGCGGTACCACGCGTACCGTCGGCAGGACGGTGACGGGAATCGATTGCGCCGCCTATCGGCACACCGGTATCGGCGACCCCGTCCTTGATCCGGACCGGCCGCGCGCAGGCAGTTGCGCCGCGCACGAGGCGAGCGCGGACGCGCCGCGTCGGAGCGACTCCACCTGGCCACTCCTCGCCGTCGAGCACCTGTTCACCAGCGCGCTGCTCCGTGTCACTGCAGCGGCGGCGCCCGGCCAGATCGATGTCGGTAAACGAGCGTCCAATCCCGGCTTCTCGTACCTGCTCGTCCGTCGGCCAGATCGATCTGCTGCGGTCCGTGCTTACGGGCGCCGGCGGCTGCCCGTCACGGGGGCGGCCGCCGGCTGCCGTATCCCGGCGGCGGTCTGACATCTGGCATCTGCCGGCGGCGGGCGCCGGGTGGTGGGGCCGACGTGTGGGCCGTGACCGCCGGAACTTCTGACGGGCCGCCGTGGGGTTCTGCTGTGTAGCCGACCAGCTCGCCATGCATCATGCGGGGCGCGCACTCAAGCTTCAGAGGTGTCGTTCCATGAAAACAGTCGTGGCGAACAGGTGCATTTGCATCCGGAAGCTCCTGTGGGCATTTATAAAACTGAATACAGGGGTTCGGGCCGAAAGGTTTTACAAAATGCACGCTTAGGTAACTTAACAACTCAGCTTCGCAAGACTAAAGCAACGTGTTAGTGTGGTTATTCTCTGCGTTCGCTGCATTAGAACGCAATGCAACGTGTTCGCAGCATTAGAACGGACTACTGTGTTTATTATCCATGTGTTTTTTCCAGCCATATATTTTTGTGAGGTTTGCTCCGCGGGGGTGGCGCAGTCGCAACGTTCGTGTGTTGCGGATAGGGTGACCTTTGTTTTTGTTTACAGGTCATGTAGCGTCACCAGCCTCTCACGCTGATTAGTCGCGGGTGGACTCGTCAATCCCGCTGATTTTGGAATTCGAATAAGATTTGGTCGTGGGCTGCGGGATTCGAAAATTTGGAGTGTGCTAGCTGGGGGCGGTCCGACCTCGTGGGGTTCACAGTTCACACCCGGCGCGGAATCCAGCCCTGGGCTCCGACTCCTCCCTTTGCCTGGCCATCAATCGGCCCCCTGCAACTCCATAACCAGATAATGCAAAGCAGAGATCGGGTCGGGATTAGCCCAACATGTTTCAACCGGCAAAGTGAACTTAATAGGTGTGTACAATTATGTATTGGTAATCAGTCCAATACGGATACTACCACCTGGATGTCTACTGTGGTGGCCGAAGCAAATTGGCAATGAGACCGAGACTATTTGCGTAGCGAAGACACCAAACACTGGGTTGATATGATATACATTACCTTCGTTGAAGAATTTGAGTTTCATTCCCTATCGTTACTTATGTACCTTATTTATGTACCCTATTGTTACTTATATAGCACTATTGTTACCCATGTACCCTTATTGTTACTTATGTACACCTATTGTTACCTATATACCCCCATGGTTACTTATATACTCCTATTAGTGTTATTGATATACACCTATTATTACTAATATACCACATATTGTTACTTATATGGTGGTATATTATTACTCATAATCGCCTATTGCTACTTATATACCCCTATCGTTACATATTTTTTGGAGGAGAGTGATTTGTTTTGGCTTGCTGGACCATAAAGGTCATTTGCGCCGCCTTTAAAGCGAGTACGTTACATGTCTGTCTATAAAGCGAGCGTTTGCGATCAAGGTGCAGGCAAGTGGACATTTACGTTAAGGAATATTGCGTTATAGTTTGCGTGATATTTTAGGTGCTGAAGGCGATGGTCTGGGTTGGGGACATCTCCCTGATGTCTAAATGGTTTAGTTTTACTTTACTCCTCCACAAATTAATTCGTAGTTTGGGTGGGGGTGGGGGTGTTTTGAGAGTGGCGAAAAGTTGATTTATTTACTTATTTGCACCTATTATTACTTATATACGGGTTTGTTGCACGTATATACCCTTCCAGTTGTCATCGTACATGCACGAGAAATGACGCATTGTGGACACCAAGCAATGGTGAAACCATACCATTGCCGCCACGACTCGTCGATTTCTTGACTTTTATATAATGGTACGTTACAGTTGATGTGCTGAGTGCTGAACGCCCTAGAGCGCCGGCAGGACCGCCGTTGGCAGTCGAGAGTGGTCAGAGACTTGCCAGATGGGTGTGACCGGGGCCTGGGTTCCGATGGCCAACAGTGAGCGCTGAGGACAGTGTAGCTGGCTGCAGCTGGCTGAGGACAGTGTAGCTGGCTGCAGCTGACTGTAGCTGGCTGAGGACAGTGTAGCTGGCTGTAGCTGCTGTCTGGCTGAGGACAGTGTAGCTGCTGCACGGCTGTAGCTGGCCGAGGACAGTGTAGCTGGCTGCAGCTGACTGTAGCTGGCTGAGGACAGTGTAGCTGGCTGCAGCTGACTGTAGCTGGCTGAGGACAGTGTAGCTGGCTGCAGCTGGCTGTAGCTGGCTGAGGACAGTGTAGCTGGCTGCAGCTGACTGTAGCTGGCCGAGGACAGTGTAGCTGGCCAAGACACGGCCATCGTCTGACATCAAGCGCTCAGCATCAGCGGACGGCCGTGGGCGCGGCAGGCATGACTTGGTGTGTCCACCCGCGCCCGAACACGCGCGTTTCCTCCGGTGCGGCCGTCGACTGCGGTGACTCGCGCGTGACCGCGGCGTGACTGACGCGCGTGACCGGGGCGTGACCGGGGCGTGACTGGTGCGCGTGACCGGCGCGTGACTCGCGCGTGACTCGCGCGCGTGACCCGGCCGGAACTCGGGCGCACGCGGCGTGGGCCGAACTCGGGCCGCGCAGCGATGGCGCTGCGCGCCCTGCTGCTGCTGCTGGCGACCGCCAGTCAGCTGGCGCGCTGCCGCCAGCTGAACATCGCCGTCATCGCGCCCGCCAACGGCAGCCACACCTACGCGCTGCGCCGCATCCTGCCGCCCATGCTGCTGGCCGTCAGCGAGCTGGAGGCCATGGGCGACGACAGCCCGCTGCCGGGCTGGCGTATCTGGCTCGAGTACCGCGACTCGAGGTGCTCGTCGTCGTTCGGCCCGCTGGCCGCGTTCGAGCTGTTCTACATCAACCGCACTGCAGGTGATGTGCCGCGCCGCGCCGCCCCGCCGCTGGCCGGCTGTGGCAGCGCTCTCTGTGTGCTGCCTGACGGTGGCACGTGACATGTGTCGGGTTACGTGACGTGTGCAGCATGAGATGGCTGTAGGCGCGGTGCGTGTGCCCGTGCGCAGCCTGTATCCTCTCGAGAAGCCCCCCTCCCCCTCCCCCAGGTCCTCTGTGCGGTCCATGGCAACCAGCCGTTCAGTCCCGAACACAAATGTGAAATGGGAGGCTCTCGGTAGATGCAGGTTCCGTACGGCGGGTACACCTGCATGTGGCCAACTCATGCAGCCCTGTAGCATTTGTGTCGGCAGATGTCCTGGCACGTTTGCGTCTTGTAGGAGACGTTAGCAGCCTACCTTTGGTGACTGGCGAAGTAGTGTCCGTGATTCGGAGTTGGGACGTGGTCCATGTGTCGGGACGTTGTTTTTGATGTGTCGGGACATTGTTTTTATGTGTCGGGACGCTGTTTTTATGTATTGGCACGTTGTTTTTGATGTGTTGCGACGTTGTCTGTAGTGTGTTGGGACATTGTTCGTGATGAGTGCGTGTGTTGTATGTGCTGCGTCCGGACGTTGCCTATGCGCCGGGACGTTGTCTGTGATGTATCAGGACGTTTCCTGTGATGAGTTTGGACGTTGTCAGTGATGAGTGAGGACGGTGTCTGTGATGAGTGAGGACGTTTTCTGTGATGAGTGAGGACGTTGTCTGTGATGAGTCAGGACGTTGTCTGTGATGGGTCAGGACGTTGTCTGTGATGGGTCAGGACGTTGTCTGTGATGGGTCAGGACGTTGTCTGTGATGAGTCATGACGTTGTCTGTGATGAGTCAGGACGTTGTCTGTGATGGGTCAGAACGTTTCCTGTGATGAGTTTGGACGTTGTCTGTGATGAGTCAGGGCATTGCCTGTGATGAGTCAGGACGTTGTCTGTGATGGGTCAGGACGTTGTCTGTGATGGGTCAGGACGTTGTCTGTGATGGGTCAGGACGTTGTCTGTGATGAGTCATGACGTTGTCTGTGATGAGTCAGGACGTTGTCTGTGATGGGTCAGGACGTTGTCTGTGATGAGTCAGGACGTTGTCTGTGATGAGTCAGGACGTTGTCTGTGATGGGTCAGGACGTTGTCTGTAATGAGTCAGGACGTTGCCTGTGATGAGTCAGGACGTTGTCTGTGATGAGTCAGGATGTTGTCTGTGATGAGTCAGGACGTTATCTGTGACGAGTCAGGACATTGCCTGTGATGAGTCAGGACGTTGTCTGTGATGAGTCAAGATGTTGTCTGTGATGAGTCAGGACGTTGTCTGTGATCTGTAATGAGTCAGGACATTGCCTGTGATGAGTCAGGACATTGTCTGTGGTGAGTCAGGACGTTACCTGTGATAAGTCATGACGTTGTCTGTGATGAGTCAGGACGCTGTACGTAATGAATCAGAATGTTCTCCACAATAGTTTGGAATGTGGTCCGTAACGTCCGTAACGAGTCTCTGTAGTAGCCATTTGTCAACTTGGCTATGTTGGGATCCGGAAGACGTTCACCATCGTAGCACGTTTCCATATTTGTTCTTAGAATTCAACGTTTATATTTTAAATGTTGTCATCTAGTAAACTGTGATGACCAAGGGTGTTGTTTTATACACTTTTGAGGTGGCAAGTTCCCCCTCATTGTTGGCTTTGCCCTCGATAAGTTTAACTATTTACATGGGACCCTATGGAGTGTGTCCCACCAATCCTTTTGGGCCCGCCCACTAGCTTCATGTGTTGTGCCCCCTCCCAATAATTTTCGTAAATCAACGCCCGTGGTGCTGACCATTTCTTACAAAATGGGGACCATAAGTGATTTGAAATCCGTATGTCAGATCTAGCCTGTCGTCCTGTCCGGCTGTGTGTTGTATGTATAAATAGTGTTGCGTATGAGGATGCGTCGAGTGCAGTCTTCTTGCGTGGGGTATGCAAAAGGTACGCTACAAACACAGCCACTGATTTCGCTGTTCTGGTAATGGTCTTGCATGGCATGCGTGCAATGCTGAGTCAACTTGTGATACTGAGTCCACTTGTAATGATGAGTCCACTTGCAATGATGAGTCCACTTGCAATGCTGAGTCCACTTGTAATGATGAGTCAACTTGTGATGCTGAGTCCACTTGCAATGCTCAGTCTACTTGCAATGCTCAGGACACTTGCAATGCTGAGTCTAATTGTAATGATGAGTCCACTTGTCATGCTGAGTCTGCTTTTAATGCTGAGTCCGCTTGTAATGCTGATTCCACTTGTAATGCTGATTCCACTTGTAATCCTGAGTCCACTTGTAATTTCCGGAATTTGGCTGTCACCATGCCCTGGCCGTTCCACCGAGTACTCCTGTGCCACTCGTCTGCAGCCTGGGTCGAGCTCATTCTACCCTTCATGCCTCCCCTGATCATTTCGGCAGCCCAAGACTCTCGCTAAGCTGCTGCTGTCACTAGCTCGGGCAGCTCGGTAGACAGATGCCTGGAGGTCTGCCGTCGGAGCCTTTTATTAACTCCATGCTGTTGAACGATAGTCCAGAAATTTACTGACGTTTTACGGCACATTAATCACTCCAATTTCGTGGTATTAAAATTACCGCCATTAAAGATGATTGAAATGACTGCTCAGACTGGCTGACAAATAGCATGGTTAGAGTTTGCATGTAATAGCTCCGACTAATTTGGTAATTTGTGGCGACATAGCAATCGGAAAGGACATAATTAGAGGTGGCACATACCAAGCATTTTGGACCGAAGACCGGGATCGGCCGGTCTGATGGGACCAAGGTCGGCTGAAACCCGGTCAAACAAACTGAAGTTCGGTCAAAAGATCAGTTATTTAAACACTTAATTCTTCCACATACAGTTTTTCCGCCTTTACTTTTTTTTCCTTCATTGAGGTCATATGGGAAGTTCACATCACTTTGGAGAGCCTCTTTCACTGTCAGAACGTGGATTGAAAATACACTTCTCTTATCAAGACTTATCAAGACTTCATTTTTCAATTCACAGGCATTGATAGCAACAGCATGATGGTTGCAAAACAATTCATAATCTACACTCGTTGATATCCATTGCCTACAGTCGTCAATGAAGGAAACAGCACAATTAAGGCTAGGTATGTAGATGCCAAGCATTGAATCATTCAGTATTTAATCACCTGCAAAATGTGACATTACGTATTTAATAAGCGCACCATACAATTGCAAGATTCTGATATCCAAACTGTAATATTCTTCAGCCTTTAAATATCATGGTATTCTACTCTAAAAGCAATACACCTATAATTTAAAGGGGACTAATTAGTTTCCTGCCTATTTTTGGTTTCAGGTGTGAAAAAATGCCTTATTTTGTAATATCCGTATCTTGTTCTATGATGCCCATTTTGCCTATTTTGCAGTCACATAACAAGGTTTTCCCTGCCTATTTTCCACTCACTGCGCTGCCCTCGTCGCGAGCGGACGTGTTTTTGCGCTCCCGTGACGAGGGAAAATCGTGAGTAAAAGATTGGGCGCAGGTGGTTAGTGGAGGGAGGATTTGTTCTATTGTAGGCCTAGGTTAAGAAAGAGCGGTTATATTGTTTAACTTGAGTATATTAGACTTAGCCTAGGTATTCTAAGCTTCTATAATTATCGATCGGCCACGTGTACGTTTGTAGACGGGTGGAGTGGCCACGTGGCTTAGGTTTCTGTTAGCATAGAGGAATAAGTTTGTGTCTGCTTGGTGTTTTAGTTGAAGATTAAAATAGTGAGCTTAACTTACACTAGGTAGCTTCTAGAATTATCCATCGGCTACGTGGCCGCTTTGTAGATGGGTGGCGTGGCCTCGTGGCTTAGGTTTCTGTAGTGCAGAGGAATAAGTTTGTTTTTGTTTTTTTTGGTGGTTAAGTTTAAAATAGAGTTGACTAAAATAGTGTGCTTAAATTACACTAGGTATATCTTCTTGTCCTGGTGTTATTGTACAGGTATCTAGGTTTTTGATTATATTAGTGTTTAGTTTGGTTTAGTTGGAGTTTGCAGCTGGTGGTAGGTATTTAGCAATTACTTCTGTGCATATATTTGCATAGTTTTATCTCATAAGTTTCTTTTTAACGAGCAGATTTTTAGCTTCTAGAATTATCGATCGGCCACGTGGACGCTTTGTAGACGGGTGGAGCGGCCACGTGGCTTAGGTTTCTGTTAGCATAGAGGAATAGGTCTGTGTCTGCTTGGTGTTTAAGTTTAAGATAGACTTTAAGATTAAAATAGTGAGCTTAAATTACACTAGGTAGCTTCTAGAATTATCGATCAGCCACGTGAACGCTTTGTAGACGGGTGGCGCGGTCTCGTGGCTTAGGTTTCTGTAGTGTAGAGGAATAAGTCGGTGTCCTTTTGGTGTTTAAGTTTATGATAGAGCTTAGGACTAAAATAGTGAGCTTAAATTACCACTAGGTATATTTCAATATACTGGTGTAATTGCAAAGGCTTCTTTCCTGTGTGTAGATATTATAAGTTACATTAGATAATACTAATTCTTTCTTAACATCATTTATTTAGTCTTGTGTCATAGTATTTTTGGTGTTTAATTTTAAGATAGAGTTTAAGACTAAACTAGTGAGCTTTGATTACACTAGTTATATCTTCATATACTGGAGTAATCGTAGAGGTACCTATATAGGCTTTTTGGGATTATATTAGTATTAGTTTCATTTAGTTGGAGTTTGTAGCTGATGGGAGTTGGTATAACTAAGATTATATTTGCTTAGTTTAGCTTGCGAAAGCAGATATTTATTTTGTTGTTTATTCAGTGTGAGTGTTATTCTATTTTCTAGTCTTGTGGTGTAGTCTTTTTGGTGTTTAAGTTTAAGATTTAAGTTTAGATAAAAAAACAAACAAACAAAAAATGCAAGGTGACTGTGGGAAGTGTAAGTGTATGGATGTAATTGGGGACTTGAGTAAGAAAGTAGATATGTTAGCTAGGGAGGTGGAGCGCCTGAAGTGTTTGGTGGCAGGGCCCACCATAGGAAATGTCAGCCAGGCAAGCCAGGTGCAGGAGCCTAGGAGTGATAGGGGTGGAGATAGTATGGACCATGATAGTAGAGAGTGGAAAGTAGCTAGACGCCAGAGTACGAGACTGGCTTTAAGGAAAATGGACAAAGGCATTGAAACTAATAATAGGTTTGAGGTACTGCAAGGAAGAGATAGTAATGCTGCTAAAGAGGAAGGTAGGAATGACCAGGTAGCTGAGGATAGAGAGGGGGAGGTTTTAGTTATAGGGGACTCAAGAGTTAGGTACATGGACCGTACTTTTTGTAGCAGGAACCCCAACAAACGGATTCGTGTTTGCTTCCCAGGGGCCCAGGTAAAGGATGTTGGTGATAGGATAGAAGGAGTAATGAAGGGTAGTGGAGAGAGCACAACGGTAATTGTGCAGGTTGGTGTAAATGATGTAGGAAAAGCAAAAACAGAGGAAACAATACAAGAGTATAGGGCTTTGATAGGTAGGCTAGCTGTAAGTAGGAAACGAGGAATGGTAACATCCATCCTCCCTATGGTTAACGCAAGCATAGAGTGGTACTCGAGGGCCATTGGGCTGAATACCAGGGTGGCCAAGATTTGTAAGGAACTTGGCATGGGGTTCTTGGATTTGTGGGGAATTTCTGGGGGAAGACTGAAATGTTTGCATTAGATGGGTTACATTTGAGCAAGAGAGGAGTTGAATTGCTCAGCAATAGGTATGAGGAGGCTCTCAATAGGAAACTGGGAAACTAGGCAGGTCATGGGGGGATGTAGCTGATGGAGAGAGAAGTCTTGCAAACAAGGGAAGGAATGGTTTATCATGTTTTTACGTCAATGCCAGAAGTGTTAGGAACAAAATTGGGGAACTGCATGCTTATATGTTGTCTGAAAAGCTAGATTTGGTATGCATAACAGAGGCATGGGTTAATGAAAGCATTTTTGGAGACAACTTGCAAGAATTTGAATTGACAGGCTACAACATGCATGCTTATCAAAGGCAGGCAAGGATAGGAGGAGGTATACTGTTGTATGTCAGACAAGAAATGAAATGTCATTCCATAGAAGATAGTGTACATGATGAAGGTGTAGAATCCTTGTGGTTAGATATCATTCTGAAAAATGGAACACAATTTAGGGTTGGGGCATTCTATAGACCTCCAGACCAGAATGAAAACACGGACAGGTTGATGCAGGAAGAGATAAGTAGGAGAGTAAAGGAGAGAACTGTTTTGTTGGGGGATTTCAACATAACAGGATTGGGAAGCAAAACTATAGGTCTAAACAAATCGGGAAGAAGCTTCATGGATTGTTTTGAGGAGAATTTCTTTTTCAAATGATACATGAACCTACAAGGGAAAATGAAATATTAGATCTTGTGCTTACTAATGAGGAAAATTTTGTACAAAATGTGAACATAGGAGAGACTTTGGGTAATAGTGATCACAACATTATACGATTCTCATTGTATGTTGGAAATGTAGGAACCAATAAGACATTGATTCCTAATTTTGCTAAAGGGAATTACAATGAGTTCAGGATCTTCCTGAATGAAATTGATTGGGAAGACTTATTGAAAGGCTTAGATGCTTATGAAATGTGGAGAATGATAAAATATAAACTATTTCAAGGTCAGGATAGGTTCATTCCCAATAGGCAAATTAGATTAACCAGGGTTCAGCTCCCTTCATGGCTGACCAGGGAAGTAAAGGATTTACTGGAGTCAAAGAAGCAGGCATACAAGAAACTAAAATATGCTAACTCTGAGGTAAACCTCAAATCATATCAAATAGCTAGAAATAAAGTTAGGAGGTGTGTTAGGGCATCTAAAAGACTGGCTGAAATCAAATTAGCTCGGGAATGTTCAGCAGGTAATGCTAAGAGATTCTTTAGTTTCTACAAATTTAAGGCTAAAAAGTGTGGTGTAGGACCACTGGAGGTAGATGGGGAATTAGTGGTTGATGATTGTGATATTGTGGAATCCTTAAGCAAGCAATTCTCATCAGTCTTTACTCAGGATAATTCTGGTAGAATAGAAACAACTGAATCATATGCCATGACAGGTGATAGGTTGGAGTATCTTACGATAACTACAGAAGCTGTAGAAAAGCAGTTGCAGAATATAAAGCCTAATAAAGCTTCTGGACCAGATGATATATATGCTAGGGTCTTAGTAGAGTGTGCTAAAGCTTTAGCAGTTCCTCTAGGTATACTTTTCAGGCGGTCTATGGAATACTCTGAAGTGCCTGAAGATTGGAGAAATGCAAATGTAGTTCCAATTTTCAAAAAGGGAAGTATGAAGTGTGTAGGGAACTACAGGCCAGTCAGTTTGACCTCAATAGTTTGCAAGGTACTAGAAAAACTGGTTAAACAGAATGTTCAGATTCATCTTGACAGGCACAATCTTTTAAGGGATACTCAACATGAATTTCGATCTCGAAGGTCTTGTTTAACTAACCTTTTGGAGTTCATGGAGTATGTTACTAAAGAAGTAGACAATCAAAACAGGATGGATGTTGTGTACTTGGACTTTAGCAAAGCTTTTGATAAAGTTCCACATAGGAGGCTAATTCATCAACTACAGCAACATGGGATTGTTGGAAAAGTTCTAGGTTGGATTGAAGCATGGTTGAGGGGAAGGAAACAAAGGGTAATGTTAAATGGATGTAAATCTGATTGGAAGGATGTTCTGAGTGGAGTACCACAGGGCTCTGTTCTAGGGCCACTTCTCTTTATCATCTTTGTAAATAACATTGAGGTGGGGCTGAGGAATAGAGTGTTCAAATTTGCTGATGACATCAAACTGGTAGGAGTGGCAAACAGTTGTGATCAATCTAGTAATATTCAACTAGACTTGGAGGACCTAAAAAAGTGGGCTGATCAATGGCAGATGTCTTTTAACTATGACAAGTGTAAGGTTATGCATCTGGGGTCTGGAGGTGAGACTTTCAGATATACAATGGGAGGGAGGGAACTGGATGTTATTGAAGAGGAAAGGGACTTAGGTGTGTTGGTTTCAAATGACCTTAAAGCAGAGAAACAATGTAGCTCAGCTAGGAACAGGGCACTCAGAATGCTGGGACTCATTAATAGAAGTGTGATGTATAAGAGCAAGGAAGTCATGAAAAAAACTGTACTTAGCATATGTGCGACCCCACTTGGAATATTCTGTGCAAGCTTGGAGCCCCTACCTAGAAAAGGATATAGACAAGTTAGAAAGAGTGCAACGCAAAGCCACTAAACTCATCAGTGGACTAGGTAGCTTAGAATATGGAGAAAAGCTTGTGGCATTAGATATGTACTCACTCAAGTATAGGAGATTAAGGGGGACATGATTGAAATGTACAAAATTGTTAAAGGACTAGATCAGGTCAATTTAAATGGTGCTCTTCAGTTTAAAGTATCACACAGGGGTCACCAACTCAGGTTAGACAAGTTGAGGTGTAGGACAGTTAAGCGACAGCAGGTCTTCAGTCAAAGGGTTGTTGATCAGTGGAATGGGCTGCCTGCTGATGTTGTGGGGAGTTCCTCATTGAATGTATTTAAAAGTAGGGTGGACAAATTTTTTTAGGCAGGAAAATCTTGTTTTTGATTTCTAATTTGGATGGAGGGGATAATATTTATGTTAAATGTGCACGGCACAGACCCCTTTAAGCAGGGGCTATGGTAGCACAATGGGTATGATGGGAGGAGCTTGCAATTGTTGAGGGTGTTATGCAATAGCAAGTGGATGATGCTAGATAGGCTGGGATATATAGCTTCCTAGGAACTTGGGATTAGGGATTGATTGGGGTGAGAATATGTACATTTATAGTACCTTTTCTAGATAGGCTTAACCCAGATGGGCCCCTGTGGCTCTTATTAAGCCTTAACACTTTATGACTTTATGACTTTTAAGGTAGGTGCATGGGAAATGGCCACATATAGGCATTTTACCATATAAGAAACATAGGACACGTACGATGAACAGAAATCAGAAATGGATACTTCTTAGAATAGCTATAGAGGTCCACTAAATACTACAGAAACGGCAAAATATTGCACATGTAGTGCATTCAGTACACACTAAATTATAACCAATACCTAAATAGCCTGCCTCACTAAAATGGTAAATTAATTACCAACATATAATCTATACCCTATTCAATTTTCCGGCAGGGTCGTGGGCCAAAATGTACAAAAACAGGTAAGTAGGTAGGAAGGAAGCTTACTTTTTTTTTTTTTTTTTTTGTTGTGTTTTTGTTGTGCCCTTTTTTTCTTTTGGTGCTCCCCCATCCGGGCACAATATCGTCTTTACCAGTTTTACATTGGCGGTACAGAAAAGTGATATATCTCAGCCTGTTTTCACCGATGCTTTTCGAGAACCCTGGATGTACTATCCAGGCAATTATTTATGGAACAGGTGAATGAGAACCTGCTATATAGCGATCAAGACCACTAAAATTGCCGGGCATTGGTAAATTGCGTCATCTAAAAACCCAGTCGGCTACTCTTCCGACATGATACACTCACACACGATGGCGGGTGTGACGTCGAACCCCATGACCCGACATCGCCTGAAGCATGGTGGGGGTGACGTCGAACCCCATGATCCGACATCGCCTGAAGCATGGTGGGGGTGACGTCGAACCCCATGACCCGACATCGCCTGAAGCATGGTGGGTGTGACGTCGAACCCCATGACCCGACATCGCCTGAAGCATGGTGGGTGTGACGTCGAACCCCATGACCCGACATCGCCTGAAGTATGGTGGGTGTGACGTCGAACCCCATGACCCGACATCGCCTGAAGCACGGTGGGTGTGACGTCGAACCCCATGACCCGACATCGCCTGAAGCATGGTGGGGTGACGTCGAAGTCCATGACCCGACATCGCCTGAAGCATGGTGGGGTGACGTCGAAGTCCATGACCCGACATCGCCTGAAGCATGGTGGGTGTTACGTCGAACCCCATGACCCGACATTGGGTGTGATGTCGAACCCCATGACCCGACATCGCCTGAAGCATGGTGGGTGTGACGTCGAACCCCATGACCCGACATCGCCTGAAGCATGGTGGGGTGACGTCGAAGTCCATGACACGACATTGGGTGTGATGTCGAACCCCATGACCCGACATCGCCTGAAGCATGGTGGGTGTGACGTCGAACCCCATGACCCGACATCGCCTGAAGCATGGTGGGTGTGACGTCGAACCCCATGACCCGACATCGCCTGAAGCATGCTGCCTCACGTGAGCGTCAGGCGAGACGCCAAAGTCGATCTCATGGGATATCTTAAGCTGAAGCCAACTGACAGGCTACTCCCAGCCAATGAATGCCTTCTTGCATTGACCGTATGCACCGTGACCGAGCTGCCACGCGATATATGACGTCACTGGTACCGAATGCCTTCTTGCATTGACCACATGCACTGTGGCTGGGCTGACACGCGAGATATGACGTCACTGGTACCGAATGCCTTCTTTTATTGGCCACATGCACTGTGAGCAAGCTGCCACGCGATATTCGTCACTGGCACCGCAAAGATTCCATGTATTCCAATGCGCATCCAAAACGCACTGGTCTCTCACAGTTCCGGATAAGATGTACAGCTTTTCACATTGGTCGACACCACACTGTCCGCCCCCAGACCGCACAGCCACCCCACGACTTACCCAGCAGCAGCTGTGCGCACGTACAGTGTGTAGATCGACGGCATTGCTGGCGGTTTTGTAAGTCGGAACAGTGGTCACAGCATGGCATGGTTAAAATGTGTGAAAGTGAGAGCATACAAGGCAAAGCTAGACCACGTAGCGACAGGCAAGGACACCAGCTAGGTTCTTCAATTTGACGTATAGTGCTTACGTGCCTGATAGATAAGTGACCGCTTGGTGCCGATCAATGCAGCTCCATCCATCGCCAGCAGTGCCGCTCGGCTGGAGCCCCGCTGGCACTCACGTCGTCCGGAAGTAGTCGCCTCCGTGAGCACGTCTTCGGGGAAATGTCAACAGTTGAATGGGCGTCTCCACCAACGACGAGGTCTGAGAACGGTCGTGACACCGTGCGGAACGGACAGTGATATATTGGCATCGGACTGCCCCAGAATGGGCACGACACCACCCGACATCGGACACCGCGCCACCCCGTGCAGATGTCAGGCGCGACACTGCCCCAGAATGGGCACGACACTACCCGACATCGGACACCGCGCCACCCCGTGCAGATGTCAGTCAGGCGCGACACTGCCCCAGAATGGGCACGACACCACCCGACATCGGACACCGCGCCACCCCGTGCAGATGTCAGTCAGGCGCGACACTGCCCCAGAATGGGCACGACACCACCCGACATCGGACACCGCGCCACCCCGTGCAGATGTCAGGCGCGACACTGCCCCAGAATGGGCACGACACTACCCGACATCGGACACCGCGCCACCCCGTGCAGATGTCAGTCAGGCGCGACACTGCCCCAGAATGGGCACGACACCACCCGACATCGGACACCGCGCCACCCCGTGCAGATGTCAGTCAGGCGCGACACTGCCCCAGAATGGGCACGACACTACCCGACATCGGACACCGCGCCACCCCGTGCAGATGTCAGTCAGGCGCGACACTGCCCCAGAATGGGCACGACACTACCCGACATCGGACACCGCGCCACCCCGTGCAGATGTCAGTCAGGCGCGACACTGCCCCAGAATGGGCACGACACCATCCGACATCGGACACCGCGCCACCACGTGCAGATGTCAGTCAGGCGCGACACTTCCCCAGAATGGGCACCACACCACCCGACATCGGACACCGCACCAACCCGTACAGATGTCAGCCAGGCGCGACACTGCCCCAGAATGGGCACAACACCACCCGACATCGGACACCGCGCCACCCCGTGCAGATGTCAGTCAGGCGCGACACTGCCCCAGAATGGGCACGACACTACCCGACATCGGACACCGCGCCACCACGTGCAGATGTCAGTCAGGCGCGACACTGCCACAGAATGGGCACGACACTACCCGACATCGGACACCGCGCCACCCCGTGCAGATGTTAGTTAGTTAGTTATTTGGGCTTTAGGGCGCTTCGACCAGAATTGATCATTCGCGCCCACCCCGTGCAGATGTCAGTTAGGCGCGACACTGCCCCAGAATGGGAACCACACCATCCGACATCGGACACCGCGCCACAACGTGCAGATGTCAGGCGCGACACTTCCCCAGAATGGGCACGACACCACCCGACATCGGACACCGCGCCACCACGTGCAGATGTCAGTCAGGCGCGACACTGCCACAGAATGGGCACGACACCACCCGACATCGGACACCGCACCAACCCGTGCAGATGTCAGTCAGGCGCAACACTGCCCCAGAATGGGCACCACACCACCCGACTGCGGACACCGCACCAACCCGTGCAGATGTCAGCCAGGCGCGACACTGCCCCAGAATGGGCACCACACCACCCGACATCGGACACCGCGCCAACCCGTGCAGATGTCAGTCAGGCGCGACACTGCCCCAGAATGGGCACGACACCACCCGACATCGGACACCGCGCCACCCGTGCAGATGTCAGTCAGGCGCGACACTGCCCCAGAATGGGCACCACACCACCCGACATCGGACACCGCGCCACCCGTGCAGATGTCAGTCAGGCGCGACACTGCCCCAGAATGGGCACCACACCACCCGACTGCGGACACCGCGCCACCCCGTGCAGATGTCAGGCGCGACACTGCCCAAGAATGGGCACAACACCATCCGACATCGGACACCGCGCCACCCCGTGCAGAAGTCAGTCAGGCGCGACACTGCCCCAGAATGGGCACGACACCACCCGACATCGGACACCGCGCCACCACGTGCAGATGTCAGTCAGGCGCGACACTGCCCCAGAATGGGCACGACACCACCCGACATCGGACACCGCGCCACCCGTGCAGATGTCAGTCAGGCGCGACACTGCCCCAGAATGGGCACCACACCACCCGACTGCGGACACCGCACCAACCCGTGCAGATGTCAGCCAGGCGCGACACTGCCCCAGAATGGGCACGACACTACCCGACATCGGACACCGCGCCACCCTGTGCAGATGTCAGTCGGATGTCAATCAGCAGCGCCGTTATGTCTGACCCAACAGCAGCGTGCCTGGAAATACCGCGTCTGGATAGCAACATATAACAAGTGTTTGATAACACAATTCCGGTATTAATGTGACGTTTCAATTTGTTTCTAAAACTCCATGGAAGTATACTGAATATAGCAATTGCATGTAAAGTGTAGTGAACATAAAGGAGAGGGAAATCTGACTATGCTGCACAAATGAAAGGAGAATGAGCACGCACAAAATTAGCATCCGATACTCGGGCGCACCATGAAACACTGCGTTTCAGTTCCGAAGCGTTGGTTAGTTATTTGGGCTTGATGGCGCTTCGACCAGACCTGAGCATTCGCGCCCATCAGTTCCGAAGCGTTCGTAAATACCAGGTGCAATAATAATGTAGTGTAATACACTGCTCCCGTAATGCTAATGAGGTGTGGTGCCGGCTACCGACAGCCTAAGTTAGTACCCGTGTGCCCAAGCCGAGTCAGGGTTCCAAGTCGGAAGGCTACGAGTGCTGACACCAGTACCCAAAAGTCACGAGCCAGAGCAGCAGCCACTTCACCATCCCCCAGTGACAGTGCACAGGCATTGTCTAGCGCTGGCACTGTGAGACAAGTTCCGACCGTTCTCCTCGATTGGCGGAAACGTTGTTGTGAGCACGAACTTCACCAGGCTCTCCTCGCCGCCGCCCGCGCACCAGGCTCTGCCCCGGCCCGTCACCCGCAGCCCTGTCGCGTCACGTGTAGACGAGACAATAGGACAACACCCATCAAGTCACATGATCGGATCAAATTGAGGCCAATGGAATCAGGATGCGAACCCCTTTCCACTCGCGTAGTGCCAGCACGGATGTGGCATGGGGCGCGACCATACCCGGGAGGAGGGGGGGGGGGGCAGATGGGCACGGATGTGGTCCGTGGCGCGACCATACTTGGGCCGGGGAGGGGGGGGCAGGGGGTCACGGATGTGGTCTGGGACACGGCCACACTGGGGTCGGTGAGGGCAGAAGGTCACAGATGTGGTCTGGGGCGCGACTACACTGTGGCCGGAGGGGGGGGGGCAGGAGGTCACGGATGCGGCATGGGACGCCGTTAGGCGTCATGAGCGGACATAATACCGGTGGCGCCGCTCTGGTGGTGGGTTTGTGAAGGAACGCCACCAGAGTGGGCATGCTATGATTAATGCTATATTCCAGTTTCTAAAGGAGGCAAGTAATTTCCAATGGTCAAATTTAAACAACATTGAAACAAGCTCTCTTATGATGTGTAGTTCGTTGTATTATCAAATCATTTCACCCTGTCACTTTGCCCTTAAAGTGAAATGGGAGCAATTGGCCACTCAACATCTTGTAATAAAACGCGTTATACATATGCTGTGTGATGCGCTGACAATTTCCAACGTTCTTAACTAAACGAAAATTGAACGTACTACATTTTTATGTCATCTTAAATAACTTCCATGAAGGTTTAACCCTGTCATTTTTGCACTCAATGCCTGGATTTGCATATCAAATTATCACATTGTATTCCTTTAAATTGTATATCAGATGCTCTACATTACCGAATTAATTTCCAATGGGCTCAAATAAACCGACATAAAATCAGCCGCCTTCTGATGCCATACTAGACTACTTTTATAGATATCTAACCCTTTTATTTTTGCACTAAATTCCAGTATTTGTGTCTCGAATTATCACATTGAATTCCTATAAATTGTATATCCGATGTTTTACATCGGCGAATTAATTTGCAATGGTCTCAAATAAACTGACATAAAATCAACTGCCTTCTGATGCCATACTCGACTACCTTTATAGATATCTAATCCTGTTATTTTTGCACTCAATTCCAGGATTTGCGTCTCGAATTATCACATTGTATTCCTTTAAATTGTATATCAGATGTTCTACATCAGCGAATTTATTTCCAATGGTCTCAAATAACCTGACATAAAATTAGCTGCCGTCTGATGCCATACTCGACTGCTTTTATACAGATCTAACCCTTTCATTTTTCACCTTTTGACATGAAGCTTTCAGGCATTAATGAGGTTCTGGCATGCCTCGATGCACGTCAAGCGCCGACGGTTGCTGCCCGGAGGATCCGAAGGGCCGCCGAACGGCGACACCACAAAAATACAGTTCCAGCCTTGATCAATACTAAGCAACATCTGCTCTGCCACGCTAAAATTGTGCATGCGAAATTCACGGTTGTAGTTGCATTCTTTCCATTCAACGCCCACAAGCGTAATGGTCTTAAACAATATCGGGGAAGCCTGTCGGCCTCAACTCAGATGTTGACGGAAATCATGCCAGGCACATCACCTATGGTTTCAAATATGAAAATCCGCCTGCAACTTTGGCATCCAGGTCCATTAACGTGCAGGGAACGGTTCGGCGCCCGGCCATACCATGAATGGCATGGCGGTCAGCGGTGGGCCACCGGCGGGGCCGCCGGCGGCCCGCCGTCTATGGTGTATGAAGATCAAGAAAATAGTTCCAGAAGATAATACGCTAAGTAACAATAAGCGCAATATATCACTGTAAGTGGCAATGAAATTGACGTCTGTAGGCAAGCTAACTTTAATAAATGCACTTTGCATCATATTTTGTGCAGACAGTCTCATAAATTGTTACTATAATCTTAGCGCTCACACTAGTGAGCTCCGCGTGCGCTTGTCGCGGGCGCATATATCAGAGCTCTTGAATGGCATCAGGAATCTGCCTGTTTTCTTTCTTTACTTGAGATCCCCTCGATGTCCGCATTAACCTTGCGTCTGACGCCTAACGCGGCCACATTGGGGCCGGGGGAAGGGCAGAAGGTCACGGCGGTGGTCTGGGACGTGGCCACAGGGGCCGGGCGGGGGCAGGAGATCACTGATGTTACTTCGGACGCGGCCACACTGGGGCTGGGGAGGGCAGAAGGTCACAGATGTGGTCTGGGGCGGGCTACACTGGGGCTGGGGGGCAGAAAGTCACGGATGTGGCTTGGGACGCGGCCACACTGGGGCCGGGGGAAGGGCAGGTTACAGATGTGGTCCGGGGCGCGGCTACACTGGGGCCAGGGTGGTAGGCGCTTGGACAGGTTGGATAGGGTTAGGGTGTGGTGAGGCGCTTGGACGTTGACATTGTCTTTGATAGCCCCACCTGGTTCCACCATGGAGGCTGTATGGGTATTTGTAATTAAGCGGATCGACGTTTGATAAATAGACTGGCGATCTCCTCATCCCGTGAAAATATTTTCCTTTGGCCAGATCCTCTGGTCACAAACGTCTGCCAGCAGAACCGACGAAAAAGATCGCGCTTCATCCCCCCACCCCCAGAATGAAGACATTTAGCGTTTCGTCTGTGGCCTGGCTAGGAGGAAAAAATATTTGAACACCATCCCTCCCTCTCACGCTTTCCTGAAGACCATTCTTCTCCATGCCTAAAATTGTCCTGCACCACATTCATCCCCCTTTCTCTGTCTAAAATTGTCCTTGAACAATATCCCTCCCCCTGTCTAAAATTGTCCTGAACACCATCCCTCCCCTCCCCTTGTCTATAATTTCCCTGAGCACCATTCCTCCTCTCTCGGTGACTAAAATTGTCTCGAACACCATTCATCCCCTCCCCCTTTTCTGAACACCATCCCCTGCCTAAAATTGTCCGGAACACCATTCCGACCTCCCCCCCCCCTCGGTCTAAATTCCATGGCGACGCCCACCACCACAGTAATGCAGCATGAGTAGCAAGCCAGGGGGGGGTTGAGCGTGACGGGCCAGGATCTCCTCCAGGATCAATATTGGGGCCCGACTGAGCCCTAGTCTGGGTCTGTGCCCATCTGAATGACGCCCCCGCAAATCCTCACCACGAAGTTCGGCCTCCTGGTCAAGACAAGTCCCTGAATATTTTCCCGACTCGCGGAAGCATTCCTGTATGGAAGACACCTGACATCCCTCACCTCGGCATTTGGGTCGTGGCAGGGTAGCTGTTGTACGTGGCGATTGCCGGCGTAAAGTTTTATTTTTATTTTTATGAATTTAGTCCGAATTCTTGCTGGGGTGGCTTTATGAACCAGGGTCCTATTGCTAAGCGGAGCTTGTTGCGCCAACCCTAGCCCCACCACCCAATCAATGAATTCCAGTTCAGCGACAAAATTTTGACTGGGAGTTTAACGTGCCGTCAATGCACCGACACGGCCGCCCGGTAGCTCGTCCCCGACGTCATAGGTCCAGCTGCCAACTGACCCTCCCAGCTGGGGACTAAATGCGAGCGTGTGAAGCGACTCGAACCCTGTGTTGCGAGGACAGGGGAGACCAGTGCAGGCCGGCGCTCTAACCAACTAAGATACCGGGGTGGCTTTTTGTTGCGCAGATACTTGCAGTGGCGTCGACAGACAATTGGTAGTTCAATAGATACTTACACCTAGCCACCTGCCCCTACTGCTCCCGTGGCCGAGCTCCTGAACATGAGCGTACAACCAGGAAGGAAGGCGTCACCCCTCCATCCCCACCACCCCGGCGCATCTTGAAGGATTGTAGTATAACCCTTCAACAGGTATATGCAACAGGACAAATAACACTGGCGTCTGCCACTCGAATCGAACATGAACAATGTTTCTCAAAATTTACCCTGCACATTAAATCACTGCCTGAAATAGCTGTTCAACGTTTCGCTTATGGCACTTGTGACGACAGATGAATCGTTGTTATGAAAACCGTGACGTGTCCTGGTTTCCATGGCAATACACAGCGTGTGCAGAACTATAGGAATGATCACGATTTGAAACTCGATACTGTTTGGCATGCACTCAGTCCTTCCCAATTTTGCTACACACTGTACCCGATATCTGAATGAGAAGACTGCGGTCCAGCACCTATCGCGTTGTGCCGCACCAGAATCGATCGTCGTGACCGGGCCACCTTTCACGCATGGCCAATTTTCCGGCACCCGCCAATTGACACAGGAAGGCTCGAGCCGCCAATGTCATACAAAACAATGCTAATTTATTGGCGCTCCTGATGACAGCCTGAAGGGTTCACTTCTTGGCGGGAAACGAGAGATATGTTGCGGGTGCATGGACCTGGTGAATGCAAACAACCGCGTGTTGTCACTGTTGGCCATTTTAGAGAACCAAAACTAATCGTGACGAACGGTGAAAAGGTCGCTCTTTCTTTACACCCAGTGCACACCGCAGCTTTACCAAAAAGCCAGTGCATCCTGTACGCCCAGGTTTGCAATGCCGAGAGTCTCCGTTGCCATGGCTACACAGTGATGTGGGATTCGTGTCGATCCGTCCATTGTTTCGCGAGCAATGTCGCCGACCGTGAGGTCGCCAACTCAGCGCACTAAACTTGGGCAAAATCCGACCGAGCCTTGCCGAGCCGTTGACCAACATCGATGGCTATCGCTCACTATCAACCACGCCTCGCTGGTGACCACCTCAGCCCAGCCGAGATCCAACGTGTGCAGCACGTACTTTTCATTGAGCATTTCCAAACCCCATGCTAAGCTAATAGGTGTCTGCCCGCTCGCAGTGTCAGGCGTGGTCAGGGGTGATGTGCCGTCTGTGATAACTGCCACTGGCGGATCTAGCCCACCGGGCCAGCTTTCGGTTTTCGTCGTCAGCCCCCCCCCCCCCTCCCTCCTCCCCCCAGTGGCGTACTTAGGAATTGTATCAGATGAGGGGTCGAAGGGATTTGGAGGGTGCCCATTCTCCCGCTATTTTTGGTTAAAAGCATCGGATTTCTACCAATATTTGTCAAATGGACCCATTTTTTACAATAATAATTAATGACAACATAATTTCCTGTGTAGGGGCCCCGGCCTACCTCCACCGCTTCTAAGTTACGGGATTTTTGTTCTTGTTTACCAAAACGTTCATGTTCACGTTCAACGTCTTGTAGCACGTCAACGTTCGTGCACGTGTACACACTGGCAGATCCGATTTTGTCAACTCTTGCTGTAAGCAGAACTTGAGCAGCATAGAACCCTCGATGCGTGTCAGAATGTACTATGCTACCATATTGCCTTCCAAACAATTATAAAAATACCTTTAAAATTGGAGATTCTTTCACCCAGACGATATTTTTTAACCTCGGCAAAGGTTACTGCATTTTCATTCAGTTTACTTCTGTTGGTTTCGGGGGGCCAAAAGACACTATGGCCCCCCCTTTTAAGCGCTTCGGGGGAGCCTTGGCCGGAATGGCCCCTCCCTGGATCCGCTAGTTAATGTAGCCTGTCTCTTCATCTTAGCAACCCCAACACCAACATACGAAACATGCTGCTCAACTGGGCTCAACTGATCACTTGCACAAAACATCCTGTTCAAATTCCGCTTTCGAAATCTGGCTCGCTGGGTCCGCTTGCCCGTTACTGGCTAAACAAACTTCATGAACCTACCTGACGAAGGAATAATGAAACTGCTGATTTCGTCATCTCTTGCTGTAAGCAGAACTTCAACAGCATAGAACCCTCGATGCGTCAGAATCTACTATGCTACCATATTGGGCTTCCAAACAATCATAACAAAATACCTTTAAAATTGGAGATTATTTCACCCGGAAAGCTATTTTTTAACCTCAGCAAAGGTTACTGCATTTTAATTTAGTTTACTTTTATTGGTTTGGGGGGCCAAAAGACACTATGCCCCCCCCTTTGTAGCGCTTGGGGGGCATGACCGGAATGCCCCCCCCCCCCTCCCCTGGATCCGCCAGTGATGACTGCCACTACGTACTTCGTAAACGCTGGCCAGGCGCTGTCATGAATTCGGTGCCGGTGGAACAGCGGAGCTGTTCGTCTGAGCGCTGTCTGTGTAATCCAATTGGTGGCGCGTTATAAGGCGATTGCTTCTCGCTAGGAAGCGTTTTCCAATTCGAAAGGTGAACCCGGCGGACATGTCCGAATTCGGGCGGCTGCAGAGGATAGTTTTCGTGTAATACGAGCGGCTAGACAAGATAGCTTTCTTGTAAGACGGGCGGCTGCACAGGATAGTTTTCGTGTAGTACGGGCACGTTAGGCGTCAGACGCAATGTTAATACGGATATATGGGATATCCAGTAAGGAAAGAAAACAGGTAGCTTCCTGATGCCATTCAAGAACTCTGAAATATGCGTCCACGACAAGGGCGCCCGAATGCTCACTAGTGTGTTCGCGAAGAGTATAGTTACAATTTACGAGACTCTGTTTCCACAAATATGATGCCAAGTGTATGTATTAATGTTAGCTTGACTTCAGATGTCAATTCCATTGCCACACACACTGGTATATTGCACATATTGTGAC
Organism: Ashinkailepas kermadecensis; assembly: GCA_034440615.1. Taxonomy (NCBI): domain Eukaryota; kingdom Metazoa; phylum Arthropoda; class Thecostraca; family Neolepadidae; genus Ashinkailepas; species Ashinkailepas kermadecensis. The sequence goes on along the minus strand of JAOTOM010001420.1, from coordinate 15,022 downwards.
TTTACGTATTGTCTTCTGGAACTATATTAATCCACCATGGGCCGCGGGCCACCGGCGGCGTCGGCCCGCGGCTCGCCGCCGACCGGCCGCCGCCGATATGGCTGGGCGCGGAACCATTCCCTGGACGTCAATGGGCCCAACGTCAAAGCTACAGGCAGATTTTCCTATTGGAAACGATAGGCGATGTGCCTGGAATGATTTCCGACGCCATTGGAGTTGAGGCCGACAGCTTCCCTGGATATTGTTTAAGAACATTACACGCGTGCGTGTTGAGTGGAAAGAACGCATCCACAACCGTGAATTTCCGCTATGCAATTTTGGCTTGGCAGAGCCGATGTTGCTTGGTGTTGATCAAAGCTGGAACTTTCTTTTGTTTGTCGTGACGCTGCACGGCGGACCTAAGGGTACTCTGAGCAGCAAATGTTGGCTTTTGACGCGTATCGAGCCATGCCAGAACCTCAATAATGCCTGAAAGCTTCACGTCAAAATGTGGAAAATGACAGGGTTAGATATATATTTGTTAAAATCCGATTATGGCATCAGAAGGCAGCTGATTTACGCCGGTTGATTTCACACCATTGGAACTTGATTTGCTAATGTAGAAACCTTGATATGCGATTTAAATGAATACAATGTGATAATCGGACACAAATCCTGGAATTGAGTGCGCAAATGACAAGGATAAAACTTCATGGAAGCTATTCAAGATGAAATAAAATTGTAGCACGTTCGATTTTCATTTAGTTAAGAGCATTGAAAAGTATGACCACATTACACGGAAGCTGTATGACGCATATTATTACAAGAAGTTGTGTGGCCAATTGATCCCATTTCACTTTCAGGGCAAAGTGCAGGGTGTAACGAGTTGATAATAAAACGAAGTACATCATGAGAGAACTTACTCCAATGTTGTTCAAATTTGACCATCGGAAAATACTTGCACCTCCTGTAGAAACTGGAACATGACATTGGTCATAGCAAGCCCACTCTGGTCGTCTTCCTTCAGACTCCCACCATCAGAGCGGCGCCACAAGCGTTATGCTCGCTCGTGGCGCCCAACGGGCTAGAAATGATCGTTTTCGTGTAGTACAGGCGGCTAGACAGGATATATTTCTGTTATGTTCCTGAGCCTCCTGAAGGTTGCGAAGCACAGGGCATTTTCTCCACTACGAGGCTATCTTGATAACACATGTGACGTCACAGGTTTATACACTTGGGGGAGCTTAGTTCTGACTGAGGTACTGTCCCCAGCGAATCGTTACCCGCATTGGCCCATCAAAGTACGGATGGATGCCCACTGAGCAAGCATCTCCATTTCTTTGTCCATCTGTCTGGATCTTTCTCCATCTCCATCTCTATTTCTTTTACGATCGTTGTGCAAGTTTCAGTGTCTTCGTTAAATTAACCCTTCATTACGGCGACGTGGGTTCCAGCCTAAAAATTGCAGCGTATCAGAGTCGTTTTTAGTCAAAAGATTGGCAAGACAAGGATGAGGACCTCGTACACAATCCGCGAGCTGTAGTGAGTTGCTGAGTAGTCCACGTGGGTGCCAGGTTTAGAGTTCCCGCGGAGAGGGTGGGGGTATTCGTCCTCGCATGTGTGCAACTGCACACGAGTCCTGAACGCATACAACAGAATCACACCCACAACCACTGCAGCATTGGCTCACTAGCTTAGCTTCGACCACCACCACGTCACACCTACCACCACTGCACCTTTGGCTCACTAGTTTAGCTTCGACCACCACCACGTCACACCCACAACCACTGCAGCATTGGCTCACTAGCTTAGCTTCGACCACCACCACGTCACGTCTACCACCACTGCAGCATTGGCTCACTAGCTTAGCTTCGACCACCACCACATCACACCTACCACCACTGCAGCATTGGCTCACTAGCTTAGCTTCGACCACCACCACGTCACACCTACCACCACTGCAGCATTGGCTCACAAGCTTAGCTTCGACCACCACCACGTCACACCTACCACCACTGCACCTTTGGCTCACTAGCTTACCTTCACTGCGTCTACCATTTTCATTTCCCCTTAATTTCTTCCATTCATCAAGCTTCCCCTTTCACGAAAAATAGCGCATTTCTTTGCATTGCATTGCAATTTAGAACAATGTAGATCTTCAGATTCCGGATATTTCCATAGCTTTCATCACCACAAGTGGATTTCTTGGGCCCGGTATTCTGTTTTCCTTCACTTTTGCACATAGTTTTGCGGGCACGAAAAATAAACAGCTTTGTAACATTTAAATCTGACATTCAGCGCCAGGCCATGTTCACATTCACCACTGTCGTCAGTTAAGCTGACGTAACCCACCCCTTCCTTACTAACTAACTATGCTTTACCAGCCTCCCTCGTCCTTTGACGCATCTGTATTTATCTGCCATCTCCATCGGCCCGCCCTTCCTGCACCTCTGCTTCCCCTGTCCTGACCTCTGCACTCCGCTTCCGGTGGCTGGTTTCCCAGTATGGTGGATTGAGGCGGCGCTTCACACCTCGCTCCTGCTCATCTCAGTCACACCATCGTCTGCTCCCGGCTGAGCCATATCTCTCAGCCACTTCAGCCGACACGACGACCTAGTGACCTGACCTGACCTGACCTGTTGTCGTTGCAGACGTGTTTCTCGGCCCTGTCTGTGACTACGTGCTGGCGGCGGTGGCTCGGTACAGCGACCTCGTGACCTGACCTGACCTGACCCGTTGTCGTTGCAGACTTGTTTCTCGGGCCCGTCTGTGACTACGTGCTGGCGGCGGTGGCTCGGTACGCGGCCATCTGGAACGTTCCCGTGGTGACGCCCGCGGGGCAGGCCAACGCGTTCCTGGACAAGCGGCGCCAGTACCGCACGCTGACGCGAATCATGGGCTCGTACCACCAGCTGGGTACCGTGTTCCAACCAATCATGCGCCAGTTCGATTGGAGTGTAGCCGGCCTGCTGTACGAGAACTACGGAACACAGGCGAGCAAGGGCCATCATCCGTGCAATTTCATGCTGCAGGCCGTCTACAAGGTCATGAGGGTGAAGCCGGTGTACAAAAGCTTTATAAGCAGTAGTGAACACATGGACTTTACTTCCCTGCTGCTGGAGTTGGCCAAGTCGGCGAGAAGTAAGTATCGACTTTGGCGGTGGCTTGTGCTCCTGTGGCTTAGCGTGGCTTCTGCTTGATATTGAAGTTGATCACTGTGTTTTTTTTTCTCGAGAACTGAAGCAATAAAATGTTCCTTCTTGCCAATGACTTGTGCCGTGGAATTTGGAATGTGGTGACCTTGCGTATCGAACATAGGAATTGCTTCTCAGCGCATCTATAACGGGGCATCAGCCGGCATTTGTTTGAGTGTCTGCAACCTATTACTGAACTAATGGAAATGGGACTCGGGATAAATATTTCCCCACTCGTGAACGGCGAGTAGAGATCAGAGTATGACTTGGATTGAATAATATCTCATGTAAGTTTCTTGTGATGACGAGCTACCCGAGACATCACTATTCGCTCTTCGGGTGAACTTCAACACAATCAAATAGCAAGGCATGATATTTCGCCACCAACGCTCCAGCACACAAAGAAACTTGAAAACAAAATACTGGAGACGGTAGGTGGTGGCAGATCATATCCGGCAATATATACTTGGCTGGTATTACCCTGTACGTATTTGCCAAGGCAACTCACCTTCCTCCTTCCTTTTTGTGTTTTGTTTTCTTTCCGCACAGTTTCGTGCCAATGCCATGTACGGTTTGCTTCGCTGTATGAGTGTGCTGTATAAGCAGCAACAGTGCCTCTTGGCGATCTGGTCTCACTGTGCTCCATGTCGTGAGGGCCGTGCCAATCCGTGCCAATCCGTGCCAATCCGTGCCAATCCGTGCCAATCCGTGCCAATTCGTGCCAATTCGCAAACGTTCCCTCCCACACGACGGCTCTCCAGGAAGTGTCTGCTTTGCAAGTGTATGCGAAGTTTAGCATCGCGTCAAGCTGGCAAGTGACGAGGCTTGTGATGCTCAAGCCTGCCGATGGGCAGAGATAACAGGGAAGCGATATTGTTATACTATCGTGCTGACAGTAAAGCGAGTGGAAGCGTTCCAGTGCAGTGGCTGAGTGCACAGTGAAATGTAAATTCGGCGGTCGTGGCGATGACTGTAAGCCGATCGTGTCTGATGTGATGTGAAGACTCGCACACAAATGGGTTGGATGGTGCTGCCTTAATGTTCCTGCCACACAGTTTGCTCTGTCAGGCAGATGGGATCACCGGTGTTCGGTCAATGCTTGCGTTGAGTGACAGCACGCTGGTTGAAACAACGGGCTGCCGCCCGAGGTCGGTGTTTAAACTCGTGTGTAAAACTACAAACCAGGTGTGTCTTGAAGACTTGACGATTGTTTCAAAGAATGCAGTCGAGGAAAGTAGTCGTTCAACTACCAGCAAAAAAAACTTGAGCGGTTCTACCGACCCGTCCGTGCGATGTTCCGTTCCTTCCGTGCTGCCGTGGAACTCTGCAACTGGGCCTTCTAGATGAATACCGTTGTTAAAGCAGAAGTGGCCAAATTCCGTGAATCGTTGCTACGCTTTTCCCACTGCACCGCATGCAATTTGCTGTCACACAGGTGAAGCCTTAGTTTTCTCGAGGAACAGTTAGCTGGAAATTGCGATGCGAGGTGGCAAAGCGACGCCAGATGTTTCGCACCGGGAGCGAAAGGGCTTTAGGTAGACTGTTTCGCACAAAGCCACAGAGGTGCAATTAAAGTTCCGAAATCCGACCACTTTCTGCTTGAAAAGAAACCACATTTTCGCGGCGTGAAATGTCCTTCTTGATTTGTTTTACACCGACAAACATCGGCATCTGTTGACCTCCGCGGCTATAGATCTGAACTTTTATGTTGAGCATCTCAGTGTGAGCAACTACTCCTCCGCAGTGGATGAAGAGATCATTAGGGTAGAAGAGCTCGTATGTTCTCCCATGTACTCTCATGTTTATCTCTTCCTGCATCAACCTGCATTGCTGCATCGGTGACTCCATTCTGGTCTGGTGGCCAATAGAGTTTCCCAATCATTAACCTTGTTCCATTCTTCAGGATGTTATCTAATCACCAGGATTCTACTCCTTCACTATGTACACTACCCTCTACAGTATGACAATGCATTACTTGCCTCACATACGTGAGCATCCCGCTTCCTATCCTTGACTTCCTTTGATGAGCATGCATGCTGTGACCTGCCACGTCACCGCGTCCAGATCCGTCAAAATCCGGCAGTCCAGCGACAGCCGGTTTCGTCCAAATCGTCCAGCTCCGAACGTTCAGGGGTTAATCTGATCAAGCAAGCCTGCGATTGGAATGTCACCGGAAGACGTGCTGTCAGTGACAGCACGCCGGAAAATAATTCAGCTTGGCTGCTGGTAACTTGTGCGTGCTTTGTATCAATTCCCGACGTGCATCAAGTATCCACAAGCTGATCGAATAGCCATGCATGGATCACGAGGAGCAGGCGTGGGCATAGACATATACTGGCGCCAATGCCAGTAAATGGGGAATATCATAGACAATATGAGTAGGCCATGGCACAAGTGCATCGTAGCCGGCGTCTCACTCATGGAACACACCACAGTGCGGTCCACCTTGTCTTTGACGTGCTATCGAGCAGTTCCATACGCTACAGTGCGGCCCACCTTGTCTTTGACGTGCTATCGAGCAGTTCCACACACTACAATGCGGCCCACCTTGTCTTTAACGTGCCATCGATCAGTTCCATACGCTACAGTACGGCCCACCCTGTCTTTGACGTGCCATCAAGCGGTTCCACACACTACAATGCGGCCCACCTTGTCACTGGTGCCAGCCCAATGGCAGATCTGCAAGGTGCTTGGCCTGGCTTTGACGTGCCATCGAGCGGTTTCACAGACTGTTGGCCACCTTGTCACTCGTGTCAGGCTCCGCGGCTGGTGCCTCGCAGCCAATGTAGTTCTGCTTCGCTGGTGAAACGGGCGTATTTCGGTGGCACTTTCACCAATTTATGGGTGTCGAGTGAGAGGATTATTCAGCGCCTTGTTGCACTCAAGTGGCGGCTCCATAATGTAGGGTGAGACCGGGATACTCATGCTGAACTATTGCTCTAAACCACGGAAGCGACATCACCAGCTCGCAAATTTCAAATGACTGTCACGGGGACATTTTATGTAATGTGAGGCAGTAAATCTCGTAGAGTTGTAGGGTAGTGTGGTTAGCGTTGCTTAGCGTGTGGACTTGTGCTCTTGTGGCACTTGTGCTCTTGTGGCATCAGCTCTTGTGGCAGGAAACACACGACTTCTGCACCAATTTAATAGTTGTTCATATTTGATGAAAGCAAAACCGCATTATCTTCTTAAACATGTTCTTTGGCATTTGCATGCGGCATGTTTGTACCTTCGAGATTATTTATCAAGAAGACACGTCGCTGCGATGCAATATTGGGTCCCTGATGGCAGCCCACAGTCCTGTTTCCCAAATGTTCAACCAAATGAAAGTACATTTCAGTGGCTACTTAAAGTCGAGTATTTGGGCGCCGTTAACACGCGCGACGGAGGGTTTCTCACATAGCGAGCAGTGCAGGGGTGAGGGGGTGCGGATTCGCCCCCCACCCCCTCCACGGTCCCGGAAACTACCGAAACTAGAAGCTTTGCGTGTAAAGAAAGCATACGACCTTCAATATACCAGGAGGTGCTGAGTTGACATCAAAAGTAACGTTAAGGATTATACTTTATTACTCAACGTTTCGGCCAGGGGCCATCGTCAGGGGCCATCGTCACTCCTGACAATGGCCCCTGGCCGAAACGTTGAGTAATAAAGTATAATCCTTAACGTTACTTTTGATGTCAACTCAGCACCTCCTGGTATATTGAAGGTCGTATGCTTTCTTTACACGCAATGTCTAAAACCCAGGAGCATCTAAGAGCCATTCTTCGTTGTATGAAACTAGAAGCACAAAATTCGGAGGATGGATTATGCTGGCACGGAATCGCCTCAGTATGCATTTCATGACCGTAGGTCAATGCATTCGGGGTGAAATGAGGTCGAGTTCGGCGGCCACACCGAGCCGGTTCGCCACTGCATCCTCTGCTTACCAGCGAATTTGGACATTTTGTGTTGCATAGGATGCGTATATCAATGCTTAACAACGTCAGGAGATTTAATTACAATATCCCTGCCCGCTTATGAGATATCGTCGAAAAACAGGAGGGGTGGGCGGATTCACCCCCCCCCCCCCTATCCACGATGCGCGTGTGAAGGTCCCACTGCGCCTCTTTGACGCGCACATCACCGGTCAATCAAGCAGTGTCAACTTGGCCACTATCGACGACCCTTTTTTCGAGAGCACGCATGATCCTGCCGTTGGAGTCATGGAAGCATCATGGTAGGACTGCCACTGATCATGCTGGACAGTGTACCGCAGCGTGTGTACGGAGCGCAATATAGCTGTACGGGATACGTAGGTCCAGTGGTCCCTTGCGAGTGTTTTTGTGTTGACAAGCTGGAGGTGAGGCTTGCCGGCGTCAGTAGCTGGTGAGCAGTGAAGCAGTAGCATCAGCCTGTTTCGGTCGGATCGAATGAATCCGATATAGTTTTGAGGCGATGTGGTCAGGGCCATGGAGTGTCGTGCATGCTTGAGCGCGGTCCGTGGCCAGGGTAGGAGTTGTGCTTTGTAATCCGGGATAGGGGAGCACAAGTTTTGAGTGATTGAATGTGGAGAGGATATTTGTCTTCGAACCTCTTAAATCAGAATCTCAGCTTGCACTTTGCAGTCAATCTTGATCACTTTATTACAAAGCAGTTCTTTGACAAACAGCACGATTCATTTTCCAAATGATAAAAATATTTGATAATTTTCCGGAGAGGATAATGTTCTGGATGCTAAAAATCCAGATGTAGTCTGTTTTTCCGTCACATTTCGTGACGGAAGACTTTCAATGCTTCAATATCGGCCGTAAATCTTCTATGTATGATCAGCTTTTTCTCGCTCATTTGCTTTGCACCCAACACGAGTACACCAGGTTGGTATTAGCAAACCTTCATGCATGACGTAAAAGCTAACTCGAACGTTGTGAGCATAATGAAGACAAAATTTTCTTTGAAGTTCTTTCATGCTACATCTCAAAATTCTGATTAGAGCAGCTGTCTCCTCCAAATCCCTACGCCACGTCTGGCTCTGAAACCTCTAGAGGTGCAAAAGGTGTCTGAGCCGTCACGTACCGGATGAAAATCGTGTAAATCTGTCGCAGGTCCGCGGGAGCGGAGCGCGACAGAATGTCAAAATATTGTTCTTTCGTGGGTTCCGAATGGGCATCAAATTCCATGCCACATTTATATCCAGGAATCGCACGAACGCCTAAATCTAGCCAACCTGACTGGGTCCTGGGTCCAGTGCCCCTCCTGGCTGCGCTACTGCAGGTCCCATCCATTTGCCTGAACTGCTTCACGGGGATATATGCAGAATTCTGATGATTCGACCTGTAGGCATGGATGTGCCTGGTCTCCACATTTATGAAAACACAAATCATTGGCATTGCTGGGCTGTGGAGAATGATTCCGGTCAGGCGACTCCCATTCTGTCGGTAACAACCTGCCACAAAAAAGCGCGATCGAAGCGTTCGCTTGTCACGTTGCAAGACAGTCGTGTAACATCTTGCATTACTGGCAACCCATATTTCACACTACATACCTGATCATAGGTAGGGCTGGGAATAAAGATGAGAGGAACTAGGATGAGAACGACATAAGGCGATGATCATCAGATAAAATTGGCCGTACCTCCTCGCAAGCTCGTGATGCGTATTAACACGTGAGCTTGAAGAGTAGCCTCCAGCGATTTGAAGAATGCCCAACTGTCAAAAGTTGACCCAATCTTCCAGAAAATTGACCTTATGATTGGCATCGACTGTGCAGAAGGCCGACATAAGCCAAGATTTGTGAGCACCTAGTGCTCACAAATCACATATCCCATATAATCTTATCCTACTTACAGCGCTCATATATATATATATATATATATATATATATATATATATATATATATATATATATATATATATATATATATATATATATATATATATATATATATTTTTTTTTTTTTTTTATTTATATAAATATAATAATATATATATATATATATATATATATATATATATATATATATATATATATATATATATATATATATATATATATATATATATATATATATAATAATATAATATATATATATATATATATATATATATATATATATATATATATATGTGTATATGTATATATAATGTGTTTGCTTGAGCATCCTGCGCTGGCAGCACGTGAATTGTTTGCGAGCGCGGTGCTGGAGCCGAACGCAAGCCGAACATGACGACGTGCCTGAGGTTGTTTGCCTTCATGTATTCGATCCCACATCTCGTACCTAATGCTGCCCTTTCTTACCGTTAATCCCCTTTGTATTACTCCTAACCTTACGATAATCTCATCGTCAGCACAAGAACGGCCCTGACCTGCTTGCTTACGGTGGATATCCTGTGTAGTGAAAATATACGTTCGGATAAAGGACATAATAAATATATAAATGATCAATAAAAATAAAGAAAAAAGAAATATGTAAGCAGGACAAAAGAGTGAGAGGAAAACAATGGAAAGTAAACGGAGCATAAGACGCTACGTTATATCCCTCTACTTGCATCACCACCTTGTTCTCCTGTGACCCCTTCCGGTGTTTGTTTATTCTTGACCACTACCAACATGTGGCTGGCTTCGATAAGCCAACGGCTACCGCGAAGCGGAACCTACAAATGGGTTGCAGACGCACCGTCCAATCCAGACGTCCAAATATTGACGCTCGTCGTTGCAATGCTGCATTGTCTGCGATTTCACATCGCATTTGCGTTTTTGTGCGCGTGCAAATGTCAGCCGCCACCGTTTGACAAATGGGCTCCGGGAGCGCGCTGCAACTGAGCGTTCTTTCGGAGCGGCGATGGTGGCAGAGAGGAAACTGGCGTGGTCTGTCATTGTTCATGATTGACTGGTCGGTGTTGACAGCAGTAGGTGTATTCATTGTGGACTAGTGTCGGCGACTCGGTACCTTTACAGCCGTACTGCCTGCAGCGTGACTGATACTCGTTGGTAGATGTTCACTGTGCGAACACGATAGCATGTCCCTACCTCTCTCCAATGTCTGTCTATGCGATCGCTACCCATCCTTGGACCTCCACTACCCCCACTACCCATCTGTAGACCAACACTACCCATCTGCGGACTATTGCATACTAATCTATTACACCACCATTAATATTTTACACCACCACTAATCTGTTAAACTACTACTTATCTATTACACCACCACTAATATATTACATCACCACTTCCCATTTATAGACTGCCACTAATTGACTGCAGATAATAACCACCTATCTATGGACTACCACCACTGATCTATAGACCGCAACCACCGATCCATAGACTGCCACCACCGATCTATAGACTGCCACCATCGATCTATAGACTGCCACCACCGATCTATAGACTACCACCACCGATCTATAGACTGTCACCACCGATCTATAGACTGTCACCACCGATCTATAGACTGTCACCACCGAGCTACAGACCGCCACCACCGATCTATAGACTGCCACCACCGATCTATAGACTGTCACCACCGATCTATAGACTGTCACCACCGATCTACAGACCGCCACCACCGATCTATAGACTGTCACTACCGATCTATAGACTGCCACCACCGATCTATAGACTACCACCACCGATCTATAGACTGCCACCACCGATCTATAGACTGCCACCACCGATCTATAGACTGTCACCACCGATCTATAGACTACCACCACCGATCTATAGACTGCCACCACCGATCTATAGACTGTCACCACCAATCTATAAACTACCACCACCGATCTATAGACTGCCACCACCGATCTATAGACTGTCACCACCGATCTATAGACTACCACCACCGATCTATAGACCGCCACCACCGATCTATAGACTGTCACCACCAATCTATAAACTACCACCACCGATCTATAGACTACCACCACCGATCTATAGACCGCCACCACCGATCTATAGACTGCCACCACCAATCTATAAACTACCACCACCGATCTATAGACCGCCACCACCGATCTATAGACTGTCACCACCGATCTATAGACCGCCACCACCGATCTATAGACTGTCACCACCGAATCTATAAACTACCACCACCAATCTATAGACTACCACCACCGATCTATAGACTGCCACCACCGATCTATAGACTACCACCACCGATCTACAGACCGCCACCACCGATCTATAGACTGTCACCACCAATCTATAAACTACCACCACCGATCTATAGACCGCCACCACCAATCTATAGACTACCACCACCGATCTATAGACCGCCACCACCGATCTATAGACTGTCACCACCAATCTATAAACTACCACCACCAATCTATAGACTACCACCACCGATCTATAGACCGCCACCACCGATCTATAGACTGTCACCACCAATCTATAAACTACCACCACCAATCTATAGACCGCCACCACCAATCTATAGACTACCACCACCGATCTATAGACCGCCACCACCGATCTATAGACTGTCACCACCAATCTATAAACTACCACCACCAATCTATAGACTACCACCACCGATCTATAGACTGCCACCACCGATCTATAGACTACCACCACCGATCTACAGACCGCCACCACCGATCTATAGACTGTCACCACCAATCTATAAACTACCACCACCAATCTATAGACCGCCACCACCAATCTATAGACTACCACCACCGATCTATAGACCGCCACCACCGATCTATAGACTGTCACCACCAATCTATAAACTACCACCACCAATCTATAGACTACCACCACCGATCTATAGACCGCCACCACCGATCTATAGACTGTCACCACCAATCTATAAACTACCACCACCAATCTATAGACCGCCACCACCGATCTATAGACTGTCACCACCAATCTATAAACTACCACCACCGATCTATAGACCGCCACCACCGATCTATAGACTGTCACCACCAATCTATAAACTACCACCACCAATCTATAGACTACCACCACCGATCTATAGACCGCCACCACCGATCTATAGACTGTCACCACCAATCTATAAACTACCACCACCAATCTATAGACCGCCACCACCAATCTATAGACTACCACCACCGATCTATAGACCGCCACCACCGATCTATAGACTGTCACCACCAATCTATAAACTACCACCACCAATCTATAGACTACCACCACCGATCTATAGACTGCCACCACCGATCTATAGACTACCACCACCGATCTACAGACCGCCACCACCGATCTATAGACTGTCACCACCAATCTATAAACTACCACCACCAATCTATAGACCGCCACCACCAATCTATAGACTACCACCACCGATCTATAGACCGCCACCACCGATCTATAGACTGTCACCACCAATCTATAAACTACCACCACCAATCTATAGACTGCCACCACCGATCTATAGACTGCCACCACCGATCTACAGACCGCCACCACCGATCTACAGACCGCCACCACCGATCTATAGACCGCCACCACCGATCTACAGACCGCCACCACCGATCTATAGACCGCCACCACCGATCTATAGACTACCACCACCGATCTATAGACCGCCACCACCAATCTATAGACCGCCACCACCGATCTATAGACTGTCACCACCGATCTATAGACTACCACCACCGATCTATAGACTACCACCACCGATCTATAGACCGCCACCACCGATCTATAGACTACCACCACCGATCTACAGACCGCCACCACCGATCCATAGACTGTCACCACCAATCTATAAACTACCACCACCAATCTATAGACTACCACCACCGATCTATAGACCGCCACCACCGATCTATAGACTGTCACCACCAATCTATAAACTTCCACCACCGATCTATAGACTACCACCACCGATCTATAGACTGTCACCACCAATCTATAAACTACCACCACCGATCTATAGACTACCACCACCGATCTATAGATCATCACTACACATCCGTCATCACTACACATCCCCGCACGTCAGCGGGGCCTCATGCTACCCCGCTGTACTTGTGTCATATACGACGCGAGCCGACTGTGTGTGCGCCGTTGCAGTTATCATCCTGTGTGCGTCGCCACACCGGGTGCGGGAGATTCTGCTGGTGGCCGACGACCTCGACATGGTCAGCAGCGGCGAGTACGTCTTCTTCAACGTCGAGCTCTTCACCAGGTGGGTGTTCCAGCACGAGACGTGATCCAAGTCCAGCTGTCGCTCACGAAGGGCTATTCAAAACTACATGTCTAGGTTTTCAAGGGGACGAGTGGTCTAGGGGTAAGATGCTCGTCTCACAATCGAAAGATTGTGGGTTCGAATCTCACCTGTCGCTACTATTCGCCCGCGACCAATCGGCGTGAGAGATTGGCGACGCTATATGACTGAACGGTCGACGTGTCGTAAAACCAATAACCAACCAATCTAGGTTTTCAACTAGCCAGGCGAGAGTACGTTCGGACTGCTTGTTAGGCATATTTGCATCGGAGTGTTGCGTCTCTGAGTCATGGCGGAGTGCTGGTCTCGAAAGTGCACGAGTCCAGGCTTGGGCGCTCGGTACGCTTCGTGCCAGTCAGGACAATTTCGCCTGCGTTGTCTGACGATAGCCACACACGACGGCGAGAATCGGCTATCTTTCACCGTATCCGCTCTTCCGTGCCCTAAGCATCAAACAGATTGTCGAGGCGCGGCTCTCTAAAACATCTGGACGGCAAACGGCAGACTCTCGAGGTCTGCTCTCTAAAATACTGGATGGCAAACGGCTGATTGCCGAAGTAAGACTCTCAAAAATACCTGGATGGCAAACGGCAGATTGTCAAGGTGGGGCTCTATAACATACGAGCTCTATAACTCGTATATGGATGGCAAACGGATATGTCAAGGTGACTTTGATAAATGGATCGATAATTGTGACGCTACATGACCAATTAATCACCAATTTGCAAGACATAGCACCGTGAGATACATATCAGATAAGTCGCCAAATGCTTCTCATCTATGTGCCAGATGGCCGTATTCTTCCTGTATGCTGGTGTCATCTGCTGATGTCATACTCATATAGTTTTGTTTCCTTTGCATACGCAACACTTGGTCCGGGCTTAGCGTTGCCTTCTTGCCGGTTCCAAAGCATGTTAACACTTGGAAGCATGCATTTCAAGTAATAACCGCCTACAAGAACTGAAGTCCGCGTTGATTCATTTTCCTCATTCGCTGGGGTCACATGCATTCAGGTATGCATTCACATAAGTAGAGAGAGAGGGAGAGAGAGAGAAAGAGAGAGGGAGAGAGAGAGAGAGAGAGAGAGAGCGAGCGAGAGAGCGAGAGAGAGAGAGAGAGAGAGAGAGAGAGAGAGAGAGAGAGAGAGAGAGAGAGAGAGAGAGAGAGAGAGATTACAGCATGTGTGTGTGTGTGTGTGTGTGTGGAGAGTTTGGCCAGCCTGCCACCATGTGGTGATGTCGGAACGGAAATACTCCTTGAAGCTTTCTAGCAGGCGTCGTTGTCAGGCGCCTGCGCGTGGAAGGAGCAGATTTCCGAGGAAGCATCACATCGAATCCTATTCATTGACCTGAAGTTCCATTGGCTAGATCTGATATACTCCATGCAGTGTAGCCAGTCACATCTGTCTCTGCTCCGCCATGCTACACGTGATTTGCAGTGGTTCGCATTGCATAAATACAGCGCTCCCGGTTGGTTCCACGTCTGAGGGCAAAGATGCCTCCCGCCGCCGCGAGGCGTTGGATTCTCCCGAGCGTGCGTGCGTGTAGTGCACACTGTACAGGTGATCACGTCCGTGTGTGTAGTGCACACTGCGCAGGTGCACATGCATGCGTGCACTTCACAGATCCATGCTTTCGGCCAAATTAATACATGTGCGTGTAATCGAGAACA